>CAUYQV010178180.1:0-45000 GCA_963574575.1 Galagoides demidoff
ATTTGGGAATGAAGAGGTTTAATGTAACTTCATTTGGAAATGAAAAGGCTAATGTAAACTCCCTGCTCCCCTCCTGGGCAAGGTATCAGAAGGAGACTGGCTCCCTCCCTTGCTTCTAGGCAAGGACAATTAGCTCAGAAGAAGCCAAACTGTCTGGAACAAATAAGTAGCCCCACTGCCCCCAGAGTAAGGTGACCAGATGTCTCACTTTTGGTGGGACAGTCCTGATTTTTAACAATTTAAAACATGGCGTCCTGTGGCGTTTTAAAAAAGCCCCAATTTTTGGAAAGAATGCATGACAAGCTAGGGAACACAGGAGAACAGGAAGGAAATATACCATTTCTGGCTGCCATGTAGCTATTTTGCCAGGATATGCATTTTATATTATTTTTGTTAATTTTATAATGTTAAACTGTAATAATAACAAATAATTGTTGAGAACTGATTATCGAGAACTGCTTATCAAAGTTTGCATTGTTGTCAGGCCCTGCTCCCCAGGCCCTGCCCCACCCCAATGGTGTCCCGCTTTACCAATGTTAAAATCTGGTCACCTTAGACAAGACTGAAAAGTGAAAACCTACCTTTATGTTCCCACCTCGGCAAGTACTTCCCTGCCCCAAAGCTTATCCACGTGTACTATTTGTGCACATCTCTTGTCCCCTAAGGGGGAGAATCCCTTTTCATGCCCGGATTATATTCCTCATAGCATTTAGCAGTAAGCTTCAGTTTCAGCAGATAATTAATAATTTTAGACTGAATTACTTTTTCAATAATAAATATGAAAGGTAAGTAAATAATACAAATTATAGGTAACACTGTAACATTTCGCGTAGTTCATTTTTAAATTAAAAATTCTTATTCACTTATACTGTCCCAAGAATACACAGGTTAAAGTGGACTTCTTTCAAAACTGTTTATATGCTCAATCAGTTCTTTAGTAATGAAAACAATGATACTGAGAGTGGAGGGAGCTGCTCCTCTTTTAACTAGCTGGTACACAGCATTACCAGGTAGTTCTACCATTCCTCATTGGTATAGCTAATGTGAGTACGGTGGCAATTCCATCAGTGCTGAATACCACAGCAGAACATAATAGTAGAATATAGTAGAAGACAAGAGACTCTACTTCCTGGCTGCACAATCTGCACTTATGTGTCTTTGGCACTGTGCTTGCTTTTGTCAGATATAGCAATAATCTTAAATTAATGAGTTCATTCAACATTGACTACCAGAGGCTTTTTAGGCATCATTTACATAGTCACTTAAAATAATTGCATTGCCTGAATCATCTGCATGGATTGGAAATGCCTTCTGACCCAATGGCCTGCCACTCAGACTAACACTGAGCAGAGCGAGTGATGTAACCCGGCAGGTTGAGCAGAGGCTGGGCCAGCTGGGGCCAAGCACCAAGTGCTCTCCCCAGAGGGACTTTTCTGCCTTGACCAAGTCGGATGTGAATAAATCAGCTTCAAAGCCAACTCCTTCTCACTCTACAAACTCATTCTGGGGAGTGCGGCAAAGAATGGTGGCTGCATTTTATTGATCTTGCAGCTGACAAGCAAGTGGTGCCCCAAGACGTCTCAAATCTGGCTCCTGCATGTGCTGATTGAACCTTTCAAACACATGAGATGCACAGCTGAATCTGTAACAGGAAGGCACTGCTATGCTTTGCTCTATCTCGGTATCCAGACACATTCAGAATGAAAAGATTTCAAATTAAAGCCTTGTAAGAAACAAATCTCCTTTAAAGATCTCCAGTCCTTCCTTGGCTAAGTATCTCCTAGGAGCGAGTCCTCTGCTGTGCTTAGCATAGCGTGATAATTGTGCTGAGCGTGTGCTGGCGAATAGATTACTGATGACCTCTAATGCTGCAGAAATTAATGCTGATTCAAACACAACCTCCCTCTGTGCCACTTGGACCACAGCCTTTCCTGTCTTCCTAGCATTTGCTTTATTTTAGAGGTGTCTTGGGTCTAGGTTTTACGTTGGTGAGGGAGGGAGCAAGGCCACCATTTCTCCCACTGTGGCCTGGAGTGAAAGACCCCCAAGGATTCTTTTTTTGGTGTTTCTTGTCAGGGGAGCCCCAACACATTTGATCTGATTTCCTTCGAGGTTATATCATCTTTCCGGTGTTAGGAAGTTGTGTCAGAAAAAAGAGGGCAAGGGATGGAGTGAAAAGAGAAAGTTTAAGAAAGGCTGGACTCAGAAGAAGGGCCTGAATCTTCCAGATTAGGTACAAGAGACAAGGGAGGTGGCAAGAGATTCGCTGGCCACAGGTCCCAGCTGTGAAGGTGGGCGTGCAGACAAGGCCTTTCCTTTCCTCACCTTTGCTGGCCCTTCCCACATTCCTGCAGAGTTCCCCCCAGGTCAGCCCCTGCTTAGCACACTGAAAATAGTCACCTTCGAAGGACTTAGAATGAAATTCCATTGGTGGTGTTTGTTTCTCTCCACACCAGAGTCCGCTTCTTCGCGAACTTCACACAGTCATAGTAATCTTGCTTAGGGAAACAGGTCATTGTAAAATGGTCAAAATCGTTTTCAAAAGTTAGTTAAGCTTATTTGGACGGCACAGGAAATACATGCGTACCTTAGAGAGAAGGCTGTCTCTGTATCTGATGGGCAACTTAGCTTAGATAAATAACAATTTTCTTCACGGTGCTGAGGACAGTGATTCTGTGATATGTGACCAGGAAAACTCTCCCCCCAATCCCCCCACTCTATTTAGAATGACATCTTATTATTTTCCATATTGAAAAGCTCAGAAGGTGTCCAGGTTAAATGATCAGGAACAACTATGTGTGCATATTTTTTTTCCTTAGATAGAGACTTCTTAAAGGTAGAAATCATGCATTTTGCATTACTTATGTCTCCAAAGCACACAACATAGACTTTACAAATTGGCAGTTCTCAATACGGTGGGTTAGAGTAAATTAAAACAAATCATCATTTCTTGGAATGACTTCTCTTCCTTTTTGAAAGTCAAATTAATCTTCTGAATGCAGATATTATCACTCTAAAGATTCAACAGAGTGTGTGCGTCTTAAAGTCAGAAATGCTTTTGTGGTATGCTAGATTGCTTAAAATACATAAAAATCAATTCTTTTCTTCCTCTTCTACTTAGAAATAGCAGAAAAATACTGTTTGGAATGATAACTTTTAAAAAGTTACAAATTTAATTTTCAGCTATCTAGCTATTTTTCTGTAAAACGTGTGTTATCTCTAGTCAGTTATGATATGTTATCAGTTTACATTAATTGTTTTGAATTCGGGGGAAAAATAAAGCCATGAAAAAGCTAAACTATAATAGGAAATTATCCCTATTTCCCCAAGCTGATTTCTGAGCATACTGAGGAAGAATGATGGCATTAGAATTTAAATAGTAGAGTTTAGGGACTTAGCACTCAAAGGCCAAAATTCTTATTGACGTCATTCACAAAAATGGACAAAATTTCACGCCATTATGATTTTACCACAGTCAACAGAGCTGCGCTAGGACAACAGAAGAGAAGATTTCCATTTGCTTTAGGTGCATTCATTCAAAACAAAAGAGCAGACGGGTGTCAGGCGCTAAGTGCGCTTTTGCAGCCAGGCAAGATTTCAGTAACTTGGACTTAGGCTTCCACTCAAGCTGCATAATTCATCTTCCACCAACTACGGAGATAAGAGCATAGTTGGATGAAATATTTGTCTGAATAGTCAAAAGCTCAAAAGTCAAAAACCTAAAGACGGATACCCGTTCTTAGCTTTCTGACACCGTCTATCTATGCACAGGAAAGAGCTAAAAGGGGTATAATGCCGAGGTAAGGTGCTAAAAAAAGGGATTCAGTTGCTGGAAGGAACATGAGCAGAATAGCAAATGTAAATATTCCAACAGTGCCGCGCAGAAGACACATTACTATGCTTTTAAGTTATTTGCATCTTTAAGATTTTTTAGCCAATGTATATCAGGATAAATGCCAAAAAGCATTGCCTCTGATGTTGTGTTATAAAGAAATATTACTGGCAGGCCAGACATTGATTTTTATTGGAGAGATAAATCACAGCCCCAAACTCAATTACCAGCTACACCTAGCCATTTTTTCCCCTATACAACGTGGTTAGACTTTTCTTCATACTGAATGTTATCTCAGGTCAAATACGAAATCTCAGTGTGCCAGAGGTCAAAAGAAATCCAAAAGATCAAACAGCAGACCACTGCTGATGGTCAGGTATGGCATACTGAGCCTTCTCTGATACTAGAACCCTTTGGAAAGCTGTGGAGTGAACGGCAGAGAGTAAAATCCACAGCTGGAAATGCATGGTAGAAAATTTACTCCTTTGAATTCTAGAGACATCTATGTTATTCCTTCACTCTTAAAAAGGTAAGAAAATGTTTGTCACTTAGAAAATAAAGAAGTAATACCTGTACAATCAGAAATGTATTAGGGTTGAACAAAGACCTAAAAATTATTTCAAATAATTTTTGTCTGCTTTCCAACTTCACCTCTGCCCAGTTTCCTCTGTCCAAATTAATAGGGATGAATCCCTGATAATACACATTTACTAACTGAACCTCCCTCCAGACGAATGTACCACAATGTGCACATGCAATGCTACTGGATATTATATTTGCAGTGGCTTTGGTAGTCCAGAAAAAAAATAAATCAACATAGAATTTTAAACATAATAAATGTAAAGCTACTAAAACAAAAATACTTTGCCAATGTTGTAGAAAGAACATTTTAGGAAGATTTAATAGAGTAACAATTTTATTACAAACCTGTAGAAGCTGAGCCCACTTTTCATACATTATCTCTTATTCAATAGAGACTCATAGGGAATGTGTTTTATAATGTAATGAATATGGATCAGCCCTGAAATAGGAAACTTGCCTTCTACTTCTTTTCAAATTTATATATGTAATAATAAAGTAGATCCTGATATCCCATGCAGTCTGGGTTCAATATTTATTTTTATTGAACAATATTTGTAGGAAAAACAAATTTGTTTCAGTTTTACTAATAAAGCATGCATATATTTTAGATGAGTGTAGGGATTTAAGAATCTTAAATCTGGATTTAAACCTTCCATTGCTGAAGTGAGTATGGCACATTATCTATGCTCAACAAAGTATCCACAGTGGGATAAATTGTTATTTTCTGATATGGTGCAACAGAATACATTATTGCTACTGCTGTAAGGTGAATACATATATTTCTTATAAACTTATATTAAACATATATGACAAATACAGAAATTTACACTAGGAAGAATTCTAGGCTTGCTCATTATGAACTTGTAAATTTTGAAAAATATCCACAGCTGGGAATTCCATGCTTTTCTTGGGCTTTTAAAGATCAGAGAAATTAAAGTTTCTTTCATTTTGGAATTTAAAAAAAAAAGACTAAGTTCTTCAGAAGCCTGCCAATGTTGGATAGCTCACCACTCTAGCACACTTATTTATAATAAGATTAACTGGGTAGGGGCCATAACACCATAAACATAAAATGATTCATACTCATTTACACAAAATGAATCAGCAGAATTAATTTCACTTCTAAACTGTCCTCTATGCTTTAGGAAAACAGCCACTTGATTTTCTCAGAAATCATTCTTTCTAGTCACATATTTCAAAAAACAATAAACATCATTATTTTCTAACTTAAATGTCATATGACACAGCAGGATATAGTCACTATTTTTACTATAAAGGGAAGATAAATTGCATAAAAATACAGTGAGAGAGAACCCAGGATATAAATTTATCTTTCTATTAGTTGAACATTTTTGTTCAATCACCTAAATCCTCTTAAACTATATATTAAATAAGAATGTATAAATGGCTCAGGCAGGGGGTTACAACAATACATCCTTGGTGCCTTAGTATTTGGAAAAGTTATCAACTCAGCTAAACCAAAGTTGCAAACATAAAAAGAAAATAAAAATACTCATTTTATATTTATAGATTTAGAGGTACGTGACTACTTCAGATCATACAATCTGCAAACACAGGCAATTTATTTGAAATACAACTAAGGTAATAGTTGGTATGATGTAGTGGCAACCTGTGATGTGTATACAGCACCGAAGTTTCCATCATATCAGTTTATCACAACTGTCATTCACTGAACGTTTGGTTAAGGGCATGAAGGCAAATGCAGTTCCAAAAATTTCTGCTCTGAACAGATCCCTGAAAAAAAACTGTATGCTACTTCATTGAAGAATTTTGGCTTCTGAAGCCAGAGAGATGTTGAGTTTCAATGCATATACCACCGCTTACAAGCTGTGTGGCCTTTGGGAATTTGGTTAATCTCTCAGCAGCTCCAGATTAATCAAGGGTTTACAAATTTTACTGCCCATTAGAATAACATGAAGCTTTAAAAAATTCTAATACCCAGAAGCATCTCATACAATACCAATCAGAATATCTTGGGGCAGGGGCAAGATATTTGCCTTTTTAAAAGTTCTGATGATACCAGTGTATACCATAATACAGGACCAATGTATCTGAGGGAAACCAACATCTGTTTATTCCCTAGAGTAGAAATAGTCCATGGTTAGCACCTAGTCAACTCTATGACAACCAATATGACCTTAGTAAATGGTAGTTCTCATGTTGCTATTTGGATAAAACAAAAGCAAGAGATACAAAGTCATGGGTGGGAGAGACAGATATCTACTTTTGCTACCTAGAGAACCATGGTTTAAACATATGCCCCTGGTTCAGCCAGGTTTTACATGCATTCACCTCTTATCAGAGAAGTAAAAAAAAAGGAATAGAACATCTATTCCCATTTCCCATACAAAACATTCTTTAATAAAAATCTGAAATACATACATAAGCACAATTATTAATCATGAGCTGTGACTGAAAATGATTCAAACTATCGTGTCACTTGGCATCTCCTTAATACCATATTCATCATCAGTTATTTCTGTCACCAAAGCATTCAAATTGTCAGATAAAACTCTTTGCCTGGGGGAAATATAAATTATGGCTTCCTGTAATGAATGAAAATGAAATGATTCCCCACAGTGTATTGCCAGACTGGCTGGAAATAAAAATAACTAATTAAATAATCTTTTTTTAAAAATAGGTCTGTGTCTGGCAGGCATTTCTCTTCACTGTGGTAAAAAACAGGGATCTCCTATGGAAAAATCTCATATTACCACTGTGATAAATCAGATTACACCTCTGAAAAGCACCTCAATAATCAAGATTTTTTTTTTCTTTACTCAATTTCCTATCTGAGTCATCCTATCTTCAGGACACGTGGAGAGGAAGTTTTAGCTGCTGGCTATTTTGTGAGAGCAATCAAAGAAATCTCATTTCCTCACATCCATAACCAAGAGTAAAGTAACAAACCATTTCCCCTTAAATTGAATAACACCAGGTTCCTGTATCTTCAGCATATCCTTTTCTTTTTCATCTTGACTTGTTCCAATCAATATGGAAGAATATTAATATTCATGGTTTCAGCTTTCTAAGGACTTAATGGGGTGTACTGGGGAAAAAATCATGAAATGCCCTCTAGCATCCAGCCCACTCTTCATGAGAGGTATGAAAACCAGGCACGAATAGCAGTCTCTTATGAAGTATTATATAAAGAAAGTAAATTGAAGAGTCAGTTTCAAAAGAAATGAAATGTGTGATATATTCAGGAAGTGTAAACTTCCCCACCAGGGTTGTCAAAAGCTCGTGGTCACTCTGGGAGGCTGAGGCAGGTGGATCGCCTGAGCTCAGGAGTCCAAGACCAGCCTGAGTGAGAGCGAGACCCCCATCTCTAAACAATAACCAGGCATTGTGGTGTGCACCTGTAGTCCCAACTACTTAGGAGGCTGAGACAAGAGGTTAGCTTGAGCCCAAAGTTTGAGGTTGCTGTGAGTTATGATGATGCCATAGCGCTCTACCCAGAGTGACAGAGGAAGACTCTGCCTCAAAAAAAAAAAGCACATGATAAAAACTTCAGGTGGTACAACGTACAACGAAACATTCAGGCTTATTTGTTCCATATATAGGAGGCGGCTTACATTTTAGTACAGAAGCCAACAGACTAACAAATATCTATTTGACGTCTCTAAAGGGCTGACTGGTTATTCTTCCTTCATTTTTCATCTTTCTTTTCCTTATGTCATCAACCTGGCTGAAGCCTCGCACTATGCTGACCACTGGCTAAAGAGGGACGGACAGAAGGAGGTTTAGTAAAACATCACTTCTCCAAAGACTGTCACTGACAAGGCTTCAGGGACCTGCTCTTTACTCTCTCACTTCACACAGACGCCACAGCGTGGAAAGCTTGTCTGAAAAGCTACTTGTTTCCCTCTCTGTCATTGTGAATTACTTCTCTACAACTAAAAATTCCACTTTTAACTATAAAATTAGAAATAGTTAACAAACTGGAAAGTCTCTTAGCTTTTCTATTAATTTTGTTCCTGGAAATAGCAAGGGCCATCCTGATTGGAAGATAATTTTTTTTCTCTTGAAAATCGTGTATAGTATCAGGAGCATTAGAAAATAAAGATGGTTCAACCATGTGAACCAGAGGAACGCGTCCTTATACGTGACCACTTGTCATGAGGAAATGTCACAAGTGTGATATTATAAAGCTTTGATCACACACTCTGAAAGCTGTTAGGGGTTAAAATATTAAAGACTATGTTGAAAATATAAATAGGACATCAGTGGGGAATATGAAGTATCCTACTAAAGAACCATGTCCCTAAAAGACCTGCAATTTCAGTGGAAGATTACCACTGAATTTTCACTAATATGTACCGAGAAGTGACAGAGACAGTGGAGAGGGAGCTGCTACAACCTCACAAGTAAATCAAGCTGTTTTAATAATTTGGGATTATATTATGTTGCAACCTACAGCACATACTGTTTGAACATAACAAAATCTTATTAAAGCAGTGGAGCTGCTCCAGTCATTCCACTCATAGCCTGAGCGGTTCTTAAGAAGCTGTTGGTGTTTGCAATCGGTTAACTTTGCACCATGAACTTAATCTAGGCCTGTCAGAATCCTCAAAGGAAAGTCACTATATGCACACAAGAAGGAAGCGGGGTGCCCACACTGCATCTGTGTGGACCCCGGTACATTCCGCTCCTTCTTTAATTTATCACACAGGAGGCTCCCCTGATGTCAATATCAGTAGAATTTTTTTTATCAAGGTTACTACTATTTTTATTAATAATCTGCAACCTGCTACCTGTTTGTGACCATAATTCTCTTTGTTGCATCTGTGAAAACATTGATTTAATGCCTTCTTGGACATATAGAAGAAATAAAATTTCTTTTGAGTCAAAAAAAAATAATAATCTGATCTAAACCCTCCAACTGTCTTGTTTCATTACTACCCATGTAGTGGCTGAGTGTGAAATATACAAACACTGATAAATGATTCAGAAGTGTCCGTTTGAAAAACATCATGAAACAGCACAATTAATTCTTAGAAGTCAAATGGTAAATAAATATTAGCACTAATTTAACGATTAAATTCTGTGTTGAATTTCACTGTTTAAATAATTCTCCCATTGTCCTTGCTTTTCTCCTCTGGCCTAAGTCCTGCTGCAACTCTGGGTCTCATGGCCTGTACTGCTGGCCCTGCCTCCTCAACTGAGTCCCCTTCATTGATCCTACACGCTGAATTCAGAATAGATTCTGAAAATCTGACCATTTCCTTCTCCGGGTAAAACATTTTTTCCCCCAATGCTCAGAAAAGAAAGGTCATCTTCTTCACTGCTTGAAATTTACCTTCCAGAAATATCAAACTCCAAACCTTAGACCCAGTTTTGCTTAGTTGGCAGCGTATGAAATATTTTTCAGGTCATGACCCTGGAAGTTTCTTCCCTGTTCACTTTTCCCCAAAGTGAAATTAATTTTGCTATTAGTTTGGATCCAGAAAGACTCTGTGTACTTGTATCATAGATGACATTTGGCATTAAAATATACATTATGTGCATTTACGAATTTATAAATTTGTCTTCCACATCAAATTATAAATTCTCCCCAAACAAAAGGGACATCTATCCTGTTGGGTGCATTGGCCTTTTCCCTGCATCTTTGCTAGTGTCAGATAGGAATAGCTGCTCAGAATCATAACTGATCTATTCAGCAGAGGATAATATAATGGAGAATCTTCCCCTGTGGAATGGTTCCCTATCTTGCCTTGCAAATACTTATGACATTTTACCCATTCTCACTTCAAGTTCACTTCATCCTTGTATATATCTTCCATATATTTTTCTCTTGAACCTAAGAAAAATAACAATCATTCTGATTCCCTTCAGGACCATCAGAGGTGTCCAACTGGGGGCCCATGGGCTACATGTTGGTTATTCAAGGCCTGTTTTGCTTATCCGTGGTGCTGGACATTGGAAAAATTATGCAGAAACCATTTTTTTGCACATCAGTTTTCACTAGTGCTTGTGTTGTTAATGTGTGGCCCAAGACAACTCTCCTTCTAGTGTATGGAAGAAAAAAAAAAAAGGTTGAACAGCCCTGCCTGGGTAAACATTTGATAGCTCTTTCCTGCTTTCCTTCCAAAGATGTGGATCTGTCGTTTCTCAGAAAGACCTCCCTAAAAAAACAGGCATTTTAGACTTAAAATAACCCCATCAATAGTATTTTTCTTTCTTATTTTAACTGAGGCAACTGAGGCTTAGAGAGGTTAACCCTAGTATCACAGAGCCAGGACTGGATCCAGATGTACCTATTCCCAATGAGTCATTGTACACATTGGGAGACCAGGGTCTGGGTATGATCCGTTTGCTGCATATGCCTTTGGGGTATGGAGAAGCTCTAAAAAGTTATTAGCAGGGCAGGTGGCCACCAAGTTTATAAGGGTATAGAGTAGTGGGGGACCTTCTGCCATGGCTTGTGGACTGAACATTCAATATAGACTGTTACTCATTCAACATTTAACACTTATTTCTTGAGTCTCTTCTTTGTGCAAGGCAGAGGTATAACATTTCATATTTTAGTCAACTGAGAGTGAAAGTGACTTTACAGCTGAGGGGAGCTTAGTAGAAACTACTTTGAGGTTAGCATCATTTTATAACTAAAGATTCATAGAAAAGGAATATTGCGAGCTGCCTACCTCAAGGCCTTCTACGGCTTTATTTCTCCCCACACACACTGTTTATTTTCTCTATGTGATATAACAACCATTTTTGTATTTCCTCTTAAAAGAAAGTCTATTATGGCATAGTGCGTTCTTCTTGGTTTAAGAAAACGCCTCAGGATAATTGTGGAGGCAATAATTTTCAAGGCTAACATCTTCAGACACAAAATTAGCATGTGGGCAGTTATCACAAGATTTGTCTACCTTAAAATAAAAAGGTAAAAGTTCCTGTATAATTTCCAAAATGTTTATCATTAATTTATCATGGACCTTGTGTCCTAACACAGGATCATTTTTATAGTTGCTGTTCATTTCTATTTCTTATAGCTTTGTATTTTAGCTATACAACAATCCCTACAATGAATAAGCAAACAAATTAAACATCCGTAAACTTGGATTTTCCTGGTATATTTCCTTTTTCTGTTATATCTACTTTAATGTTGATCCAAAGTTCGTTATTTGTCATGTCAGATTAGAAAGCTTAAGTGTGGGGAAAAGAAATTGTTCAACTATGTAATGACTCCCCATATCTTGCAATCATTCTAAAAGTTAGTTTTGACTACCAATTCTCATAAGCATGACTAACTGGTAACATGACTTATTAAATGGAACATGATTATGCAGGTTTAACCTCTATCTAGTAGTGTCTTGTTAAGGGGAAACACACACACACAATTAATTTCAGGCACTAATAAAAACAGGATAAAAATCTGACCAACCAGACCTAAGGAAGACAGTTTAGAAAGAATGAAGTAACACTCTGTAAATGTTCTATACACAGCCTCTGATGGTGTGTTACATGGATCTAAGCAAACTCCCATTTCAGAATGAAAGGAAATAATTTTTAGCCTGCAAATACTCTCTTTAAGTTATACAATACTTTTAATCTTGCTTATAAATATTAATAGGGCACTTCAAACAAGTAAATGCCACCAGTTTTCCAAGTGGGGTATCAGAAAGAAATGCTCTCACCCTCTGCTAAGTGGCACAGAGATACTGGGTAGCCGTAATCTGGTGGATAATTGTGCCTTAGAAAACTAACATTTTTTTCTGTTGGCTTATCAATTTCTTAAAACTGAATTTTATATATTACTTTGTAATATTTTTGGGCTAACGATACTGTCACCCATGGTACCTAAAAACGTACTTTTTATGATTAGCCCAAAACCCAGAAGGACACAGTTAGTAGCTCTGTGGGGACTTTTGTAGTGTTTTGTATGAGGAATTGAACTCCCATGATAAAATCCACCTGACTATTCAAAAGGTTAAATACATAAGAAAGCTGGTAGTTTCCTATGGTAGGAAGAAGCTGAGAAGCACTAAATGAGTAAGTTGTTTTTGTTCTTAGGTGCACTTATTAACTGGCTGCTTCTTTGAGCGTTAAAAGTAATCTGTTCATGCACAATCCACTGGACTACTTGTTATTCATGAAATGAAGCCAGCGCCAGTGAAAGTATTGTTATAATTGAGGATTATTTTTAAATTTAAATTCATCATTCATACAGAGAAGCAGAGCAAAAATATATGGAGAAGCAAAAATTCTGAGCCCATGCGACCTGGAAACAGGAATAGGGAGAGAACAGGAAAGCCAGGAGTGAACCTGAGTCCTGTACGGAGAAGCCTTCATCACCGTGGGGTTCACATGGAAACCTGGAAATACCCTTCTGCTCACACAGATAAACGGAGAAGACTTGTTTTCTTGGAGTCAAAAAATTTCACACAAAAGTACAATCAATGCACTATTTCAAATGTCTTAAAATCAAGGATTATGTGTCTTATCTTTTGATATTTGTCTGAAAGGGAGTTGAAGGGAGGTGGAGGAAACTGGTCTGCTCAACCGGGAAGTCTGCAGGGCCCAAAACACGTGGGTATGAAGGAACCTGGGTAATCAATGGCCAGTTGCAACGGGCAATCCTGCCTGCAGGCAGAGAGGCCAAGGGAGGACTTGCAGCCAATTTCAAATGCAGTATTTACCACCCTGCCAGTCTTTGTCTCCTTTGTGAGAAGGACTCACTTCTGACTCTCTCTGGAAGTGCTCTCACCTTTCTCTTTGTCACCCTGAAACTTGCGCAGGTGACTTTTGCTTTCCATCTACACTGCCTGAGCCTCTCCAGTTTCATTTTTGGTTCCACTCACTTTTGCTTTCTGTTACCACCAGCCTCGATTGATCTTTCTAGCTCCACCAAGTAACGGAACCACATTAACTGGGTTCAGGGGATCGGGACCCCGCCCCCCAACAGTACCAGGATCTAGCTATTTTTGCCACAGTGCGACTAATAAGTGTGTTAGATCTCAAGTCCCTTCCTCCTTAGGCCAATCCAACTCCTGAAATCTGTGCAAACATAGCTCCTTTAAAGAAAGGTCAGTTAAATGACCGAGTCACACACATCTGGAACACGTGCACTGCTTAACATAACTCTCGGCAATGTGAGCTCAGTGAGCAGAAAGGAGCTAAACTCAAAAGCACAATTATTAATTATGTGTTCAGGGACAGTGCCACAATGCTTTAGAACTGATGTGCAGGCTGACCAACAACATCCCTAACAGATAGAAGGGAGGAGGGGGTCTCCGTTACTTGGTAGATGAAACAGTGACTTTGAACAACTGGCATTTTTCGGTTAACTCACACACAAGCTGCATTATTCTAAAGAGTCTATGTATAAGATATTAGAAAGCCAAATAAATCAAATATGAACTTTTACACAGATAATAAGCGAATTGTGAAGGTTTTAGTAAAAGGCAGACTGAATAGGCTCTGGGCAGGGGTGACGGGGAAAGGGCTGTTGGGGGGGCTTATTCTTTAGTTTAACTTGTTTCCTTTTTATTTTAAATATGGGTTTGAGTCCGCAGGGTCAGAAACTTGGAATACATCACCCCCCTACAGGTTACAAACTTCCTAAATCTGCACTATTGCCAAGAATCAGGAACGGGTTTGATAAAAACTCGGTTCTGCTAGTGAAACGTCTGTAACACAGTGACAAACACCGTGCTCTTCCCACGATCACCGTCAGCTATTTTATCTACACGTTTTTAGACCCATGTTGAGCCAGAGAATAAAGCTCAGCAGAAAGGCCAGGATTGGGCATTTAATGAAAGGAACTCATTGATAGATTTCATCTCCAAAATCTTCATTATATAGAGGAGAAAATAGCTTTGGAAACAGACAATTAACTCGGGTTTCTGAACCTTTTCTACAGCATGGGCCCTTTTGGCAATCTGAGAAAGCATAAAGCTCCTTCTCAGAACGATGCCTTTCAGTGCGTACAACAAAATGAAAAGAAATTGGACATAATCATCAAAATATTTTAAAATGTGTGCTATTTCAATGAATGTGCTTATTTATTAATGCACTAAATAAGAAGTAATGGCAGGTCTAACACAATCTTATATTAGTGAAAGATAAATGATACATTTAGATATGTGTAACAAGTGTAATGTATCACGAAAATATCGATAGTATCCGTTAGTGACAAAGTCATAGTATTGCAGATTGGTTGTTGACTATATTTGTGATGGACAGGTACTCTGAACTTCAGGCACTCATTTTATTTTAGTAAAAGAAACGTAGGATTTTTGTTTTACCCTCAAAGAACAGACACTTCTTCCATCCCTTCCATACTCACTGCTGAAACTCTGTGTCAAGCACTTAAAGGGAAGGCCTAAGAAAGTGCTTCCATGAATCCTCGTAGAAAACTGCCTATGTTCTGCTAAACTGAAAACTATGAACAGCAGTGAAACCCAGGAATAATTATGTAGGAAAGGACATGGCATTACTAAGTTACTGCAAAGTTGGTCTCAGGCACCAAATAATCATTTTAGGGATGTTTAAAAAATTGTGTGTCCTCCCGAGTGTACCACAGAAAACATAAAGTGAATTTCATTTTGAACAAACCACCACAAATATCTCTGGATTTCTCAGAGCTAAGGCTGTGGTTTCAATTTCTTGGTGTTTTATAGTTAGATAATAGTGCTGAGTATTTATAGGCTTCCTTATGTAACTAGAGTTCTATCCATTTTTCTTGTCAGAATACTTTATTTTCTGTCCCTGCTCCTGTTTTCCTGGAATTTTAGTATTGGATTTACTGACTTTGCTCTGGCTTGACTTCTTTTTATAGAACCATATTCCTCAAGTTCAATTTATTTTTAAGTTGGATACTTTATGTGTCCATTCCCTTTAGAGCACTAAAAAGAGTGTGTATTATTGACCAGATAAAGCTATTAAGGTAACTATTATGAAATTTATTTTTAGGTCCTTGGTCACCTTAATGGCTCTTTGGGGTTTAAGATATGCTCAGAGTAGAGAGGGCCGTAACCTGGGAGGAGCAGTCTGTGACTGTTATTTCTTTCTCGGCACCTGCTCTAACAGGAATCCTTGCAGTCCTGTATTCTCTACCACCCCCACAATTCTGTAAGAGCCTGTAATGGTTTGAATTAAAAAACCTTTTCTCAGGCCTCTATTTCTCTGACCAGCTCCTGTTCTGGAAACATTTTTTCCTTGCTCTAAGTCTGTATAATCCTTCTTATTTCTTAGATTATTTATTCATTTATTATTTTTGTACCTCTGGAAATAACATTCCTTTCTTTACCTACCTTAAACTCTGTCCTTAGCAATTTTATAGTCTCTACTCTCTTTACTTTCTCCCTCAGCAATGCCATCCAATCTTATGACATTCATTCTTATCTGATCCCTAAATCCGAATCTTTGTAACAAATGCTTCCAGGAGCTGATATCTGCATTTTAATAACTAGCTGTACTACCTTATCAGGATGTCCCAAGCACACTTAAAATTCTGTCTAAACAGGGACGAAGTCTGACGTGCCCCTCTCCTTCAGGTGATGAAGACAGCTTTGAAGATTAAACTCAAAACAGGTACTAGGCTCTCTGTCTCACATGCTGCTGGAAACCACCACTCCCAGTTAAAAACTGCAGCTAGGGTCATACCAGTTGCTGCCATCAATGCCAAACTTAGCTCCATGGTTGCCATTAAAATTTTACTGTAACCATTTGAAACCCATGAGAGCTCAGGAAATCATGCCATCATCTGGAAAACTGTGCACATTCCGTGACAGATCAGGCACCATCAAAATTCTTTCCTTTCTCCTAACTGAAAAAGGCATTTATCTCTGTTGTTGAGTGGTCTGATAAAAGCAGAATTCGCTGGGGTTTGTGCCTGGAATTTCCCCATTATAAGACAACCATTTCAGCCTGTCAGGCCCCAGAATTGACTGTCAGGCCCAAAATTTCACATGAGTACCCCCAATATGCCACATATGTAGAGGATAATGACCGGCCCACAAAATACACTTTAACCACCTGCCAACTTTCCAGTTCAGGAATGACTTCTCTGTTAATCTCCTAACTTTTACATTGTATCTACTTTACTTGGGGTTCCCCTCTTTTTTCCAAGGGTAAGAGCTGAGGTGATGATTGAAAAGAATGATATTTTCAGTCTGAGAAAGAATGCAATATTTTTCCATCATCCACTAGAGTTCTAAATTTTGTGAGTGCTACATCGAGTTATGGTGTTCTCAAACCTCCTTGATCTCTGAGTAGTTCATCCTTCATTGTCTTTGAACTGGGAAATATTAGAGCAAGTTTTAGCCTGGAGAATAAATGCAAAACTGAATTATAATCCCTGGACATATACAGTTTAGCCTATAAAGGGAATGTTGAAATTATTTGAAAATCAACAAGGTCTTCATGGATGTTTCAGTGATTATTTGCAATCAAAACCAAAACTCTCATGTAATGAGAATCTGATTGAATTTGGTGGAATAAGGACTCACTTGATAAGTCCTAAAGGGTCTGTTTGAGCATTGTGCAGCCACTTTTCTTTCTTCCCTTTATTACATTATCACTTTAAGGTACAGCAGTTGAACTTTCAGTGTGATAAGTCTGTACAAAACTATGGGGTAACATTTGGAAAAATATACCCAGAGGCGTCTGATTGAAGATCCAATTCAGCTTTGTCACTGACTCAGTTTTTTGTGTTTACTGTTGGAAAGACTTCATCCTGCAGCAGTCATGTTGGAATCGTTTTTCTTTTACAGAAGCTACTGATATACTTGTACCATATTGTTTTGTTTTGGTAGGGGGTAGCCTATTGTCAGAAAATTTGAAAGAACATGAGATATTAAGTTAAAATAATTATCTACATTCAGCAGGTATTACATTTATCTCTCTTGTATTTAATATTATATAATTAATTCTGAAGATAAAACTTACATCAACCCACAGTCAATTCCTTTGTTGTTATTTATGCTCACAAAAAGTGGCAGCCTGAGGTGAACTTTCTTCTGTCTCACTGGAGTTCTGGATTAATTTCTATTTATTTTAAGGAAAGTAGATTAATCAAATTAAATTAGTCAATGCTTTCAAAGACGAATATCACTACCAAATTACCATGTTAAAATTTTTAAAACAGAAATGATAGATAGTATATAGACTAGAACTGAATTAAATTTAAATCCATATTTTTCTTTGTTTCGCTTTGATTTCTTATTGCATTTACGGACGTTAAAGTCTGTGCTGTTGTTTTCAAAAAATCCCTGGTGGCTGCACAAAAATACAGTTGATAAGATGGATATTAATATACAAATACTGTCACGGATTGGTCATGACCCCAAAGTGAACATTTAGGACTCCACAATGTTAAAACCGAAAAGATAACACAGCTCAAAGTGGCATCTCATGATGTTTAAACAGCAATCTTAACTCATCCACTAAATATTAGTTTCTTAAGACAAAGGACTTATTTATTCTTGAGGATACTGTCCTCTTTGTAAAGCTCTCATCTCCACCACCCTCCTTTTTATCTAGGAACCTACTGACTATATACACATTGTTCTGGTCTCACCTCACATGTACATCCCTAAACTCATCCAAAAGAAGCATCCCTATGTCCCTATCACACTCCCCCTGCTTTGCCTTCATATCGCTTAACATGTCTTATAATTAAATATTGTATGATTCTTGTTTTTCTCTCCTATTAATCTGTATACTCTATGAGAGTAAGAATGGGATTAATTTTAATTACCATTGTTGTCACAACAGTAGAAAGTGGCTACTATTTAATGCAACTTGGTGAATAAATGAATTTATTCATATATGTTCTAAAAATGTGTGTAAGTTACTCTAAGAAAAGATGCATTTGTCCTTATTTACAATTTATTTCTTTGCAAAATGTAATAGGTAAATGTTGAGCAATAAAACAGATATTACATATTTATTCATCTAGTCTATTAAATACCTTAGTCATTTTCACTAAGTGTATACAAATGTACTTGATGGTACACACTCATATCAAAAGAAAGAATATATATGGATGTTGCATAGTATATATTGTCTGTGCCTATGTACTTGCAAATCCTAGTTCATTTATAATGATGGCCAAAAGGGTTACACCTGCTCAAATAATGATGATAAAATATTCATTTATAATTTTCAAAATATAATTCATATGTGTCATCTTTTGTTCTTATGTGATAAATAGAATAACGAGCTATAGAATTAACTACAATTATTTGTTTTATTGTATTAAATTTAAAAGCTGGTTAATTTTCACATTAGAAAATATCACTTTATCCTTAGTCAAAGATTTTAGTTTCATTTTTAACAGCACCCTCTGATATCAGGGGGGCATACAACTTCAGGGATGCTGCAGTGTATAGCTCCCTTGGTAACTATCGTAATTTTCAGCAATGATATCAGTGATGAAAACAATTTTGAGTATCATTCCTGAAATTCAATCATGTCACATTTAAGCCCTCAGGAGGGAAATGTATATAGCTCTTGTGGACCACCCAGTCCAATAAATGAAAACAATCCAAGTTATTTTTTAGATTATTTAACTGAAGTGATAGCAATTTTCATTGCACTTACTCTAGTTTAAATATCACATTCTGTTAAACATACATGGCAAAGTATATCTATTCTTATGAGAAAAGGTTCTCATTCCAATTCATTATCATTTTCTTTTCAAGCTGTTTAGGAAAATAGCTATCTTGACGCTTGTGCTTATACTATTTAAAAGCAACAAGGGAATCTAAATTCGGATTTTAATTAGAAGACTTGCTGAAATGCTATTTAATACATACTATGGGAACATCGAAATGATTTTCACTTATCAATCAAAAGTAATCTCAAATAAAATAAAAAATAAAACTTAATCAAATCCCTTACAAATAAATGAAAAATAAACTGCCAAAAAGAAATAAGCTTTATGATCCCTATCTAGAAATTTAAACTGACTTAAATCAGAAATATTATTACCTTAACCTCCTACAAATATATTTGGTAAATAATTACTGGAAAATTGCAGGTAGTTTTTTTGCCCTGGTATTAAAAGGTTAATAATTAACAGTTGAAATAACTGCATTGTTTTGAAAATGTTCAATGGGCAATTGGTTTTCATAATGATTATCCCATTATTGTGCATCAGGTCATAATAGATCGAGCTAGATATAAATTTATTCTTTATAAAGCAAAAGTTCTTAGGAGCTGTCTTAATTAAAGACATACATTATAATAAAGAATTCACACAGATAGCTATTTTTGTAATTTTTATTAAGGTAATATCTCAGCATAAACAGCTTGCTTTTAATCGCTTAAGTGAATATAAATAAACATATTTTAGTTTTTAAAATGTAGTATACCACTAATATTGAAAATGTTTTATTTAATTGTACTGGCAAAAACTGTCCTAATATTTAGCTGACTATGGAAAGTCATGTAAAAATAGAAGAAGGACAGAAAAATATCTAAAATGAGCAAATATTTTTGATAATTAGTGGACAGATATCAAAATTAGGCTGTCTACAGTGAGAAAAATTCTCTCCAAAATTATTGCATTATTTTTTCAAGGTTTGTGGTAGTAGTTGCTGATATTATGTGCTGATGATTACTTAAAATGGATGAGTAAATTATGCAATATAAATTATCAAGATGTCCACATGCAAAAGTGGCCTAAAAAGAGAAACAAGATCTGTCTGCCTCACTTATTTTAAATCTATGTGTACACTGCCACATAGAGTTATAATTCAAGTTGCTATCAGTATTTATTAAGCACCAACTAATATGACAAGATTAGATTTTACATACTGGGGAAGCATCTTCAGAATATGTTTACAAAATGAAAAGTCAGATGAAAAATGGTTTGAACACAGTAAAGTCAGAAAAATCAGATTATCATCTCTATCCTTAAGGAACTCAAAGTGCTACCTTCATTGATTCATTCAGCAAATATTTTTTTTTCATTCAGCAAATATTTATTGAGCATTTATTGTTTGCTGGCACTGCTCTGGCACTTATGATTTACAGCAATAAAACCTCTCCCTCCTGAGGTGCACACTCTTGGGGGAACAGTCAATAATCTATAAATTAAAAATCCATAGCAGTGATTAATGCAAAGGAGAAAAACATAAAGCAAAGAAAGGGGTTAGTGTGTGTTCCAACGTGCTGAAGGTTGAGAGTTCAGGGAAGGTCTCACAGAGAGCTGTTTTATTCAATGACCTACAGGAAGCATGAGGTGAGTCACAACAGAGCCTGTTACAGAAGGGAGAAAGGAGAGAGGAAATGGGGGAAATGTTCCAGGGCAACAACATGCCAGTGTGTGCCCAGAAGCAACTAGGAGGGCAACGTGGCCAGAGCAGAGCATAGGAAAGAGAGAGTCCCTGAATTGTTACTGAGAGATGATCTGGTTGGAATCCCTTGGGCAGCACCCAGGAGACCTATTTGGGAATTGAAACAGGTGCCTGAAATCAGATCCAGAGGCCCCAGGATAAGGAGCTTGCCCTTCCCTTCACCACTGACTGTTCAAATGAGCTGTCGCTTATACCTGTGGCCTTTCCGGTACACAGTGTTCCAAAGCTCCTCTTCAGGAGTTCCATGTGTTAAGGGTCTTAAGAACTGGTCTTGCTTCCTCCAACTTGGGTGGGGTGAGGCTGGGAGCAGGGGACACTTATAAGCTATAGGCTGCTCCCAGATAGCTATCCCAACTGTTCCAGAAACGCGAATCAAAACTACCCTGAGATATCACTAACACAAGTGAAAATAGCCACATCACAAAGTTCCAAATCTACAGATGCTGGCGTGGATGTAGAGAGAAGGGAATACTTTCATATTGCAGGTGAGATTACAAACTAATACAACCTCTATGCAAAGATATATGGAGAATCCTCAAAGAGCTCCAAGTAGACCTTTCATTTGATCCCACAATCCCATTATAAGTATTTACCCAGAAGGAAAAAAAATTTTCATATACTGCTATGTATTTTTAATTTTATAGATTATAAAAGCATTTGCACTAGAATATTCATCATAGCCCAATTCATAATTGCCAAGATGTGGAATCAACTAAGTACCCATCAATTCATAAATGGATTAATAAAACAGTGCTAAATGTACACCATGGAATACTATTCAGCCACAAAAAGGTGGAGAGTTTCTCTTTTGTTTTAACCTGGATAGAGTTGAAGAATAGTCTTCTTAGTAAAGTAGCTCAAGAATGAAAAAGCAAGTATCCAAAGTACATAATAGTAGTATGAAACCAGTAAATGAACAAGTACATGCCCACACAAGAGAAAAACAGAGTTCATTTCAAGTGTGGGGCAGAGGAGGGAAAGGAGAAAGGGGAGAGGATTGGTGTGCTCTCACCCAATGGGCACAATGTAAGGGTGCACAGTACAGTCCCGAGGATGAGGGGCTCAACCACCACTTGAACTTTACCTAACAAACCTAACAAATGATTATGTAACCTAATCATTTGTGCCTTCATATTGAACTGAAATTAAAAAAGAGAGTAAGAGAAGAGTCAGAGAGCGGTTAGGGAGTGAGCTGGCTGCAGGCAGGCCCTCCAGGCTTTCAGGAGCAGGACACCCACTTCCACCCACCTCACATCAGAAGCCAGCAGAGCACCGGGGTGACAGGTGGCGTATGCTGACATTTTTTTTTTTTAAAACAGGTTCCCGCTAGCAGTGGGACGAAACACTAAGGAGAATACTTAGAAGGAGAGAAAAGACTCCCTTTAGTAAAATTGCAAAGTTGGAGCTTTTAAGTCTTTGAAAAACTATGTGGGACCTCTTCTGCTTTACAGTGATTAAGGTCAAATTCCCTTCTGAGTGCATATACGTGCACATTTGTGTACATGCATGTGTGTGCTTGTATGTTTGTGCAGAAGCGTGGATGTGTGTGTGTGTGCAGAATACAGCCACCGTGGCCCAACTCTCCTCCCCTTCTCCCTCGTTTTCTGTTCCATAGTCTTTTTTCTAAATGTCCATTAGCCTCTGCTTCTTCTTAGCATTTCAGCCTTTTCTGTTTATCTATTTTACCTATTTTCCAATTTTCCTGCTTCTTTTCTTCCATTTTCACTCCCCAAAAGGGACAGGGTAGAAACAAGGCAGGAAGAAGAGGCAGAGAGACGTGCAGAATCAGTCTAGGTTTATTCATGGACCTAATGTCTCTCGTTAAGAATTCATGTAAAATACAGTTCTTCTCTTCACACCATAAAGGTGATATATACACGCTTTCTTGCAACTTCAACATATACAGAAAGTATAAAGATGAGGCTGTAACTCAATTATAGTATGATAAATACCAAATCACGTCCTGACAGGAAGGTTCTATTCATGCTTTTTTCTATTGTAACCAATTTTATAGAATTCAAAGTTATAATAATTAATTAATATTTATCTTTTATATTTATTACACATTTTCCTCAGTTTACTCATTTTTCTTTTATATTTTATTTGAGCAGATTTTTAGTCAGTTCTATTCCTTTGTCATATCTTTTATCCTTTCTTATTTGAGAGCGGTGTAAAGAATGTTTTCATTTTTAAATACATCTGTAATATAAAATACCAATAAAATGGGTTGAGCCTAATTATCCCACTAGTATAAATGTCCAGGCACAGTTTTTCAGTACTAGGATAATGAGCAGCCCGTTTTTAGATCATTACTTCGTTTATATATATAAAAACTTAAATTATTCAACAATATTCCCTATTTTATTTTATAAAGATAACAGCCAAAGGGGAAGAAAGAGAGATAAAGTGAGAAATAAATGTCTTGCTGTGTACAGCTGAAGAGAAAGGGCCGCGTGTGCAGCGTGTGAGAGAGACATGCGTGGGGGATTCGTGTTCTCATTTCTCACTGACCAGCCATCTCACTTTGGAGGACACTGCAGGGAGCCGGGCACTAGAGCTCTGTGTGCTTTCCAGTCCTGCTTGTCACTAACCAGCTGTGACGGCTCCGGCAGACCGCGTCACGTGGGTCTCAGTTTCTGCATCTGCATTCCAAATTTGCATAACATTGTTGTGGTGCTCAGATTGTATACAATACTCCAAAGAAGTACCAGTGTGAAGTTTCCCTAAGTGTCAGCAATTATAAAGCTGTGTCATTCTGTTCTCATCTGCACGTGTGTGAGCCCCACTCAGCCCCATCCGCTGGCACTGGTCCTGACACCACTTTGTCCCTGCTCTTTGTTAGCAGAGTGGTACTTTCACCCTTGGCATAAACACTTCAGGCAAACGATTCCTCTGTCATTTGATCCAAAATCTCAAGACTGCTGACTTAGACTTCCAAGAAGACAAATAAATAGTGTGTAACGTTCTTGCTAGTGTGTGGTACAGGGGTCCTCCTTTATTTCTACTCTGTATTTGTAATAGAGGGAATCTGGTCTGAATTTACTGTCTGCACAAAAGTAACAACTCTGATGGTATAAATCTAGGTCAGATACCTACTCAAAGCTAAAATGGGATGCATGGGTGAGATGGACTTGTGTATCTGAAGAGCTGTTGTCATTTTATTCTGCTCACAAGATACTACTTTGGTGCACACTGTCTGCTAAGTCAGGCATACACTAAAGCATATGCATATATCAATAACATGAATAACAACAGATACAAAATGGGCCTTTTCAACTAATTATGCACTATGAAAGCAAATGATATTGATTTGGGCTCAGATCTCATAATAAATTGAGACCTTATAAAAAATAATGTTTTATTTATATACAGAGGATACCAACAATGTATAAGTATACATATTTTAAGAAAGGAAAAATCTGTATTGAAATTGTGATACTTAAATAACATTGACTTCTGAAATTATAAGAGGTACAAGCTACAGTATAAAAGATTACAAATATCAGTATATATTGATATTATAATTTTAACACATTTTTTCCTTTTTCAAAATATGTATACATTTTTCATCATCCTCACATACACACACACGTACATACTTACTGTATTGACAATTTCTCCCCATAAATTCCCCTGGACACTCGCAGGAGTAGTTAGCAACCAGGTCTGTGCATATCCCACCATTCTTGCAAGGATCAGCTTCACATTCATTTATATCTGAGGAAAATGGAAAAGAGAGGAAGAAAATCACTGTTAACAAATGGTTAGATAATGGAGAATTTTAGGCATTTTAAATAAAGATAGGGATGTAAGACTATTTCCTTGTGTATATGTACGTGTGTGTGATTAGTCAGTAATACAAATGCTGATTAAAACCAACAACTTATTAACCATCAAATTTTAATCAATTTCTGATAGAACTGAGAATCTGGATAAAATACCAAAAGAACTAAACCACTCTCCTCATCAGAAAATAAATGTGAATACTTTGGGGAAATATTCAGTGTATCCATAGAATTAAATTAAACAAATTAACCCCGATACAAAGATAAATTGGTTTCACTTACAAGATCTAGAAACCTCCCCTGTAGCAACAACTGCCAATTAACACTGTCTCATTTTATCTTAATTCATTAAAATTCTAACTGACAGAGATGTTTTAGTTTCTAGATAGTTCACCTTTGATGAGAACGCAATGAGAAGCAAATTAGAGTTAATAGCTAACGCTTGTTACATGCAAAGTATTATAAATGTAAATGATCATCACTTCCTAATTTCATTCAAGGGTTTCTAAAGTTAGGATGACTAAAAGGACTTGCTTTTGATATATTATGATTACACCTGATTCAAAATAACCCGAAAAATAAAACATTCCACAAATTATACTAATTTCCTTTCTGATTTTGGACAATAATGAAATCGAATATGATTTTGAACACGAAAAGAAAGACTTCTTATTAAGTGAATAAACCAAGCACAGAAATACAAATAACAACATGTTCTCAAATGTGGGAGCTAAAAAACTTGATCTCATGAACATAAGAATAGTGGGTACCAGAGCCTGGAAAGGGTGGGAGGAGGTTGGGAAGAAATGAAGCTGGTTAATGGATACAAACATACAGTTAAAAATAGAAAAAATAAGTTCTAATGGTTGGTAGAAGAATGGAGTGACTGTATTTAGCAAAGATAGTTTGTAAATTTTAAAGTAACTACAAGAGAGCACTTGATATAAACATATAGCATGGCTAACTATAGCCTTATAGTATAGTTTGAAGTCAGGAAAAGAGAAGCTTCCCAACTTGTTCTTTTTGCTTATGATTACTTTGAATATTTGGGCTCTTTCCTGGTTCCTAATGAAGTGTGGAATTATTTTTTCTAGATTTGAGAAATATGATGTCAGTATTTTGATGGGAAGAGCATTGAATCTAAAATGTCCACTTTCAGTATGGACATTTTAACAATATTGATTCTACCAATCCACGGACACAATCTGTTTTTCCATTTGTTTGTGTTATCTGTCATCTTTCACCTCCAGGGTTAAGTATATTCCGAGGTATTTTATTTTCTTTGTAGCTATTGTAAATTGTTTTGCGTCTTTGATTAGACTCTCAGCTTCACTGTTACTGGTGTATGTAAACGCTACTGATTTGTGTATACTGATTTTGTAACCCAAGACTTTGCTGAACTTATTAATTGATTCCTAAAGTCTTTTCAATGTTTTGTTTTAGTACAGGTAGTTTATTTGTGTGGTCCTTCAGGAAAGGCTGGTAAGAAAGTAAGCTAGAAAATGAAAGAAATTCCATAAAGTGTGGTATTGAGCAGGTTTCTGCTATGGGCAACTAATACTCAAATACAATGGGGACGTCTGGGGATGATATCTAATAGAACACTCCTCAGTGATGATGCATTCAAAGGGCCAAGGACTTGGCGTTGATCTTCACTGTCTTAGCCTACACCCAGGAACTTTAATTCCATGGCACTCCTGGCCCACCCTATGCAGTGGAAGCAACAATTGCTTGTCATAAGATACACTGGGTATGTATCCGTTCCCTCAAATGTGTTTCTACCTATGAATTCAACCTATTTTTATTAACCATGTGTACTCGATGCCAGGAGTCTCTTGATGGAGTCTTTGAGGTTTTCTGGATATAAGATCATTTTGGGTATGAAAAGTGATGATTTGACCTCCTCTTTCCCAATTAGTGCACACTTTATTTCTTTCTCTTGCCTGATTGCTCTGGCTGGAACTCCAGTACTACATTGAATGTAAGTGGTGATAGTGGACACCCTTCTCTTGTTCCAGTTCTTTTTTTTTTTTTTAGCAGTTTTTGACCAGGGCCAGGTTTGAACCCACCACCTCCGACTTATGGGGCTGGCGTCCTACTCCTTTGAGCCACAGGGGCTGCCCCACTTGTTCCAGTACTTACAAGGAATATGTTCAACCTTCCCCTATTCAGTATGATGCTGGCAGTGTGTTTGTCATATGTGTCTTTTATAATTTTGAAGTATGCTCCTTCTATGCCTAACTTGTCGAGGGTTTTTATCATGACAGGAGGACACAACATGATATTGGCACAAAAACAGAGAAATAGATCAATGGAACTGTACAGAAAGACAGATATAAAACTATCCACATAGAGCCAACTAATCTTTAACACAGCCGACAACAATATACACTGGGGAAAGAGGCCCTGCTGAGAAAATGCTGCTGGGGAAATCAGATAGCCACGTGCAGAACAAAGAAACAGGACCCATGTCTCTCACTACTCAAAAAATCAACTCAAAATGGATAAAAGACTTAAATGTAAGGCATGAAACCATAAGAATTCTAGAAGAAAATGTAGCAAAAACTCTTGTAGATATCAGCCTAGGCAAAAACTTTCTGACTAAGACCTGAAACACAATTATAGCAGTAACAAAAATAGACACACAGGATTCAAGTAAATCAAAAAGCTCTTACACAGTTAAGGACATAATCAATAGCAAATAGGCATCCTACAAAATGGGAGAAAATATTCACAAACCATATATCTGAAAAAGGGCTAAGACCCAGAATCTACAAGGAATTCAACAAATAAATAAGAATAAACAAAAAACTCCATTATAAAAAGTAGGCAAAAGCCATGAAGTGAAGCTTTTCAAAAGAAGATGGACAAATGACCAATAAACATGAAAAAGTGCCTTTTGTCATCGGGGAAATGAAATTAAAACCATAATCATGTATCCCTTTTCCCCAATCAGAAAAGCCTTTATTAAAACATCCAACAACAGATGCTGGCACGGATGCAGAGTGAAAGGAATGCTTATACACTGTTGCTGGGACAGCAAATTAGTTTATCTGTAGGCGAAGAGTATGGACAGTCCTCAAAGAACTAAAAGTAGACTTACCATTTGATCAGCAATTCCACTACTGAATAGAATCTAACCAAAAGAATAAAGCCCATTTTATCAAAAAGACACCTGCAACTCAAATGTTTACTGAAGTACAACTCAATACTGCAAATATGTGGAATCAGTCCAAGTGCCCATTGATGCATGAGTGGAATAACAAAATGGGGACTATGTACACCATGGAGTGTTACTCTGCCCCAGTGAAAGATGAACTAATACTCTGCAACAACAGTCTGGATGCACCTGGAGACACTATCCTAAGTGCAGCATCTAAAGAATGGAAAAACAAACACCACACAGACTCACTATTAAATTGGAACTAACTGATGAGCACCCATGTGCACAGAGGGAAGTAAAAATCAATGGGAATCAAGCAAGGGGAGGAGAAGAAGCGGGTAGGTGAAAACCTACTTAACAGATACAATGAACACTATTTGGGCACTGACTCAAGCATTGCAAAGGTGGTCCATGTAACCCAAAACATTTGTAGCCCCTTAGTAATTTGGAGTCCAAAAAAAGAAGTGTTAAGTACTCACGGTGATGGATAACCCCCCCAAAACTGAAAAGTGTACCAGGTTATGCCTAAAAAAAGACAAGAAATAGTGCCTAATTCAACCAAATATCTGTCATGCTATTTACAAAGCTATTTGTAAGCACAGCACCATGCTCGGCTACCGTGCTCGGCTCCCTGGGAGCTAGTGCAGCAGCAGGAGAACTCACTCCACCCCCAGCTCCTTCTCTTCCTATTATCTACTCCAATTGAACTCTCTACCTGCTCCTATTTCCACAACTCTGTTTTGTTGTTATTGTTTTAACCGTTTTACACACTTAAAAGGCATTAGGTGGAAACTGTTTGTGTAAATACCTTTCACCTGTTCAGCTCATCAGTGAGGGTCACCAGGGCGGCTCCAGACTGCCTGATTTTTTGTACCCCTGCAAATGTCACGCTCAATCTGGAAAAGCACTGGTGTCCAATAAATGTTTCCTGATTAAAACTTTACCAAAAGAATATAAATTGTGGAATGCACAACCTGAAAACTTATTTCAGACTTGTGATGTGTCTTCTGACACACTGTAACACATCAGAATGTATAATGGGGTTATACAGTATGTTAAAGCAACATAATCATTACTAATGACCAAACAAGGGGAAAACATGCTGGGAAACTCTCTATTTTATTCTTTCTTTCAACTTCTTTCTTCTAAACAGTGTCCCTTCTTGGAAGCTGAGTTGGTTGCCCTATCATTCTAAGTTCACCATAGAAAGTCTGGACTAAATTTCCTTAGGTGGGTGATGTCCTTCTCTGAAAAGGAAGCCTTTTCTGGCTTTTGGTTATCTGGCACATCTTGAAAGGAGAGACCACTTGCTGATGTATTCAGAAAGAACTGAGGTAATTTAATGACTTTATAAAATTAGTAACAGGAAAAAAAAAACAGGCTCTGCTGACCCCTACGAGAGATGTATGTTGTAAAATATGATAGACTCCAAAATATTTGATACTGAAACTCTACAGAAGAGTGAAAGGAAGGGGCAAGTGAGCATAAGTCATTCGTTCACTATTTTTATATGATAACATATTGCTCTAATCAAAATTTCACTTGCTCTTTATATTAGACTGACATGCATACTATTTTTATTAAATTTTGTAATTGGTAGACAAGTCTCTGTTCTCAGTTCAATGGAAAATAAAAACAACGTTTGACTATTTTGGAACATGTCTTTACTTTTATCTTATCTGCTGGAATTTATTTTATTTATTTCTTTATTTTTAATTTTTTTTTCTTGAGAGAGAGTTTCACTCTGTTGCCCAGGCTAGAGAGCCACAGGTGTCAGCCAATCTCACAGCAACATCATAGTCCTGGGCTCAAGTGATCCTCCTGCCTCAGCCTCCCAAGTACTGGGACTACAGGCACCCACCTCAACGTCCAGCTAATTTTTTCTATTTTTAGTAGATACTGAGCCTCGCTCTTGCTCAGGCTGGTCTCAAACTCCTGAGCTCAAGTGATCCTTCTGCCTTGGCCTCCCAGAGTGGTATGCAATTTGTTTTAGATGAGCACATGTCAATGACTGTTAAATCATCATTTCTTTAAAAAAAAAAAAAAAAGCTGCCATAGCTTTTACTACAACTAACAAGAGTGAGATGGAGCTGGTAATGTATTTCTAAGTAGAGAAAAAGAATACACCACAACATTGAGGAAGAAGTTTAAGTGTTTAGGTACAAGAGTAACCCACTTTGGAGCAGAGTGCGTGACGAGGAGTCCTGGGAGTCCGAGTGAGAGGACACACAATGGGCCAGATTATGATAAAGCCTTAGTGCCAGCTGAGGGGACCAGATTTTATCTTCTGGCATTAACAACTTGGGACAGGATGGGAGTGGCATGTTCTTCTACTTAGAAGAGCTTAGTGAAGCCAGGCGTGTGACAGAATTGAGAAATGATTTTAAAAGGCAGGACAGAGACCCACACAAGATTTAATGTTAATAACTATGACATATTTTAATTCTCATGTCAAAGGCTTTATGCATTTTCTCATTTTAAGATTGAAACTATCATGAGTAAAATCAAACCCATCTCCTGCTGATTTGCTAAAGTTACTATGCATATTCTTGATGATATGCAGACACTATTTTTTGCTTTCTTAAATCTTCCAAGTCTTTACACAATAAATAATACTTAAAATATACAAATGTGGATCTAACTGAGACAAATCATTCTTAAAATCATCCAGCCATATCAGGCCAGATCTATAATTACCAATAAAGCCAGTTATAATTAAGGACGTCTTATTCTAAAAATGCAACAGTTAACACCTTTACCCAGAGGTTAAAGTGAAGTGGAATGAATTGGAATCACTTTTGCTAAAGTGGAAATGCTTTGCAGGCCTACTCAATTTGTGATTAGGAATGACCTTTCCATTCTTTAAATGTGCATTTTTCAATACTTTTTCAATTCAAAAACTACTTAAATCTGAATTCAGAAAAAGTTGTTATTAAATGACCTATATTCTTTAATATAGGAGCAAAATTAGCAAAACATTTCTGCATTTGCAGGTGGCGCCTGTGGCTCAAGGAGTAGGCACTGGCCCCATATACCAGGGGTGGTGGGTTCAAACCTGACTCTGGCCAAAACTGCAAGAAAAACAAACAAACAAACAAAAAACCATTTCTGCATTTGTACCTATCCACTAATATACAGGCTCAGAGACTGGTTGCAAATGACACAGAAGTGTTTCTGTATTAGTATAATACAGGAGTTTTTCAGCAGTGATGGCTATTTGTACTGTGATTAACTCTACAAGCAATCTAAATGGAAACTGACCTTAACTTGTACAAATCATGTTTAATTAAAGATTAGACATAAATGTTCACAAAATATAATGTAACAAGATGAAAATTAAATGTTTGTAATAAATCACACTTCTCTTTGTCACGGATAAAGACACTATCACTTTCGGAAAAAAGTCCACCTCTGTTTCAAACATACAGAAATACACTAGATTATTTGTAGAGCTAGAAAAAAATGACATAGCAATTCCCATATAAAATAGGAATTTCCATATTTGCTCATATTTATAGTTCATTTTGATAGCAATATCAAAAGACTCTCGAGATTTGCGAGTCTTGCTTTAAGAAAACCAGCTTCATTTAAAAATATCACTTTAGGGGGCGGCACCTGTGACTCCAAAGAGTAGGGAGCAGGCCCTATATACCCAGGTGGCGGGTTCAAACCCAGTCCCAGGCAAAAGCTGCAAAAAAAAAAAAATCACTTTAGGGCTGGATTTAGAGAGGTGGTTTACGTCTGTAATCTGAGCATTTTTAGATGCCGAGATGGGTGGATTTCTTGAGGTCAGGAGTTTGAGAAGACCCTGTCTCTAAAAAATGCCAGGCATTGTGGCAGGCACCTATAGTTCCAGCTATTTGGGAGACTAAGACTAGAGAATTGCTCGAGCACAAGAGTTTGAGGTTGCTGTGAGCTGTGACGCCAGGGCACTCTACCAACAGCAACATAGTGAGACTCTGTCTCAATAAAATAAATGAATCAATAAAGTAAAATAAAATAAATCACTTTATAATCAAGGTAGTCAGCTTAGTCTTGAAAATGTAAAACTGAGTTTGTACCTAAGGCACAATGATCAGAACTCCACATAGGTTTTGAGATGTAAAGCCTGACTCACTCTGTTTTCTGAGAGGTAGTTTTAAATTTTGATTTCTTTTTGCTAAAGAAAGAAGAAAGCAAGGAAAGGAAAGAAGGAGAGGAAAAGATGAGAAAGTAAACAGTCAAATTTCCTTGAATGAAAACATGGATTTTTTTTTAACCAAAGCAAGACTGTTCAAGGATTCCCAGGCCCTTATCTTATAACTATTCACACATATCCATTCACTTTACAAGTATAAGTTAGACTCTCTCCTTCCCATTATGTCTTATTTACTCATTTTCTGCAGATGTGTAAAAGTGTGTTAGTAGTCTACCCTTTGGGGCTTTATTTTTTAAAAACAGAAATAATATTAACCTATCTATACTTCAGAGCTGTGCTTTTCAACCTTTTTTTTTTTTTTTTTAAATCTCACAGCATAGGGGTACATGTGAAACTCTCTAAGAGTAGAATCAGAACGTTTTAAAACTATAACTGAGAAAATGACATGAAGGCTGTGTTGATCAGTTTGATGGAAGTATTTCGGATTTCATGTGAAAACCCCACATTGTACCCCAGAAGTGTATTAATGTACATAGTTACCATTCAATAAAAAAAAAAAAAATAGCTGGGCGTTGTGGCAGGCGCCTGTGGTCCCAGCTACTTGGGAAGCTGAGGCAGGAGACTCGCTTGAGCCCAGGAGTTGGAGGTTGCTGTGAGCTGAAATGCCATGGCACTCTACCCAGGGGGACAGCTTGAGGCTCAAAAAGAAAAAAATTAATGTTATGCCTCAGAGAGCTCTGTAACCCTTTTCACATCTGCACAGTATCCATTACGTGCATACACCACATCTGGTGTCTGGTATAAGGTAGGTATCTAAGGTGGTGACCTAGTTGTTTAAATATCATTTATTAATAGTTCATCTTTTTTTAATTTTTTTTTTTATTTTTTGCAGTTTTTGGCCAGTGCTGGGTTTGGACCTGCCACCTCCAGTATATGGGGCCGGCACCCTACTCCTTTGAGTCACAGGCATCCCTTTTATTAATAGTTCATCTTTCCACCATTGATTTAAGGTGTCACCTTTATCACACAGTAGCATCTCATACTAAATTTAGGTTTTTTAAAAAAATTTTATGAACTATGTTTTGTTTTGTGAATCTGGCAGGTTCCAAGAAGTAGTTAGTAGTATGTGTCTGTTTTACAGAGTGGAACCTTGCGATGCAGAGAGGTCCATTGGATACTGGCCTGGTAGAGGCTGCAAGCCCTGCCATCACACCATGTGCTCCCCCAACTTCTGCATTACTCATCAGTGCTGCTTCTTCCTCCTGTTGGATGCAGTTAATCAGGAACAACTAGAAGATAAAACAGCCATCTGAGTTTCTTATCTATATGCTCTCAAAAGATACTGCTTTATCTGGGCTCCCAGAGGCATTGTGTGGCACCAACTGGTCTTGATACTTATCTCTGAAGAGGAACAGTTTTAAGGAACTTCACTAGATGGTTCTTTGACGCGAAGCTGAAGCTCCAGATCAGTCCTTTCTTCTCTCACACCCTTCAGCCTTCCTCCACCACTCACCTGTAACACATATCATCAGAACAGGTGTCATGCCTCTTTGAGACTCCCTGACCCTACCAGGCAGAATTGGCCATTTCCAGTGTAAACGTCAATGATTTTTAGTAAGTTTATAGATTATGCAGCCATCAATGCAATCCTGAAAGCTTTAGAAAAATTTTCTCAACCCAGAAAGATCCCTCAGGCCCATATGCAGTTGACCTTCACTAATACCCTCAACTGAAGAGTACTGCTAACCTACCTGCCTCTTTCCTTACACTGCCCTGCAGGGACATTTCATGTATATGGACTCATATGGTGTTTTTGAGGTTCATCCATACCATAGCATTTATCAATGGTTCATCCCTTTGTATTGTTTAATGGAATTCCTTTTATAGATACATCACATTTTATTTATCCTCTCACTAATGAACTTTTTAATTATTTTCAGTTGGGGGCATTATGAATAATTCTGCTTGAGAATAATTCTGTATGAGTATTTACACACAAGTCTCCATGTGTGCATATGTTTTTATTTCTCTTAAGTAGATACCTAGAAATAAAACTTCTTGGTTTTATAATAAGTTTATGTTTAATTTTTAAAGAAAGTTCCAAATAGAACATGGCTGTTCTGTTTTTCATTCCCTCCAGCAATGTGTGAAGGTTTGGGTTTCTCTACATTTTCACTTACGCTTATTACTGTGTCTTTTTGATTATTGCCATTTCATTGAGTATGAAATAGTTATTCTTATTGGCAATTTCTAATGGTTAGTGGTTAATTTTAATTGGCAATTTCTAGTGGTTAATGATTTTCAGTCTCTTTTCACGTGCTTATTAGTCATTCATTTATCATATCTATTCTAATCTCTTGCTCATTTTAAAATTAGGGATTTCTTTGTTATAGGGTTTTAAGAATTCTCTGTATTCTTTTATATAATAATCCTTTCAAAATAATACTCTTTTATAAAATATTTTATGTGATATGTTCTTTTAATGCATAATCTTTTGTAAAATATTTTACAGAGATTTTATATTACAAATCTTTGTAAAATATATAATTTGTATATTCTAGTCTGTGGCTCATCTTTTCATTTGTTCAGTGGTGCCTTTTGAAGTGCAAATGTTTTTCATTTTGATGAAGTCCCATTCATCAGTTTGTTCTTTTAAGGATTGTGGTTTTGGTGTTGTATCTAAGAACTCTTTGCCTAACATAAGGTCAGAAAGATTTTTCTGCTATATTTTCCTTTTAAAGTTTTATAGGTTTAGCCATTATATTTAGGCTTATTGTATCTTTTGAGTTATTTTGTGTGTGTGTGTGTGTAGTGTGAAGAAAAGATCTACATTCATCTTTTTTTTCATATTTATATACAATTTTCCCAGCATCATTTGTTGAAAAGATTATCATTTCTCCATTGATGGCCTTGGCACCTTTGTTGAAAATCAGTTGACTATAAGTTTAAAAATTTAGTTCTGGGCTCTTGAGTCCCACCCATACTCGTGATACCGCAGCTTTGTATAAGTGCTAAAATTAGGAAATGTGAGATTTCCAACTTTGTTCTTCTTATTTCAAATGGTTTTGATATTCTAGATCCAAAGTTCCATATACATTTTGGGATTATCTTGTTATTTTCTGCACAAAGAGCCTGCTGGGATTTCAATGTGGATTATATCCAGCTTACAGGTCGACTTGACAATTGACATGTAACAATATTGAATCTTCTAATCCATGAACATGGGCTTTATCTCCATTTAACATTTTGGATATTTTTAATGTCTCTCAGCAATATTTTATAGTTTTCAGTGTACAAATTTTGCACTTCTTTTGTTAAATTTATTCTTAAGATCTTTTTCATCGTGATGATGTTGTGAATGGAATTATTTTCTTTTCTCTCTCTCTCTTTTTTTTTTGAGACAGAGCCTCTAGCTGTCCCCCTGGGTAGAGTGCTATGGCATCACAGCTCACAGCAACCTCCAACTCCTGGGCTCAAGCGAGTCTTCTGCCTCAGCCTCCCAAGTAGCTGGGACCACAGGCGCCCACCACAGCACCCAACTATTTTTGGGTTGCAGCCGTCATTGTTGTTTTGGCAGGCCCGGGCTGGATTCGAACCCTCCACCTTAGGTGTATGTGGCTGGCACCTTAGCCACTTGAGCCACAGGCGCCAAGCCATCTCTCTCTCTTTTTTTTTTTTTTTTTGCAGTTTTTGACTGGAGATGGGTTTGAACCTTTCACCTCCAGCACATAGGACCAGTGCCCTACCTTTTTGAGCCATAGGTGCCATCCCCTGGAATTATTTTCTTAATTTTCTTATTTGTTGTTATACAGAGCTACAAATGATGGTACATAGAAATAGAACTGATTTTTGAAATCTTGTGTCTTGTGATCTTGCTGAACTAGTTTATAAGTTTAATTAATTGTTGCATGTTAAGCCAATATTTAGATGTTGTTATAAATCCCCCTTGGACATGAAGTATTTTATGTATTGCTGGATTCAGTTTGTTGATATTTTGTTAGGGATTTTTGTATCTATGTACATAGAGTATTAGGCTATGGTTTTCTTGTGATATCTTTGCTTATGATATAAGGATAATATCAGAGAATTGGAAGATAGTTCCTCCTCCTCTGTTTCCTTAAATAGTTTATAAAGGATTGGTATTGTTTCTTCTTTCAATATTTGCTAAAATTCACCAATGAAGCGATCTGGCTTTTTCTTATAGGATAATTTTAATTATTAATTCATATACTTACTTTTTATAAGTTTATTTAGATTTTATTTCTTCTTGAGTCAATTTGAAAATTTGTGTCTTTCTAGGAATGTGTCCATTTTATCTAAGTTGTCTAATTTTTTTGTCATAAAGTTGTTCATTGTATCATTTTGTAATCATTTAATGTATGTAGGGTCAGCTGTCATTATTCTTGTTTTGTTCCTGATTTTGGTCATTTGTACCCCTAGGTTTATCCCCTCACACACCAGCCCCTTGCCTTGGGTCCTGTCTTTAGTCTGGTCTCTGCAGCTCCCTCTGGCTGGTCATCTAACTTGGGCTTCTTGGTCACCTGAGATGACCTAGCTACTCTGCTGACATAGTGGCTGGCATTAGAAAAGAGCTCCTTCACTTTGGTAAACTCCCTATGTAATCTGGATGGAGGACTCCCAAGCACTTCTCTGGACTAGAGAGTGCCCATACTGGGCTGCAGTGGCTCCTCCATGCCCAGAGTGGACTCCCTGCACCTTGCTGGCTGCTTGGTATGAGGCTGTGGCTGAAGTGCGGGGTGGTCGGTGGTCACCTTTGGTGCCAGTTGAGGACGTGGGAAGGGGCCTGTTATCAGCCTCAATGTGCTGCCAATGGATGTTCACAGTATTCTGTGCCTGCTTCCTCCCATGCTGGCCTCAGGCACCCTGACTTGGAAGCCCCAGGCACCCTTGCTGAGTCCAGCTTCCAAAGTGGGAGGGGTGCAGCGAGAAGCCCAGGCAGACCTGGGGAAACACTTTGCCATTGAGGACCACCCAGATGGATCCTTGGATCTTCGCTTTTCTATTTTCCTGTCCCTCAAAGAGTCATGAAGAAAATGTTATTTGAATTAAATATAATCTCGCTATAGATATTTCTGGCATTGAAACATACCTACCAATTCTTGCTGATTAGTTGGGACCAAATGGGCTTTGGCTTTTATACTCCTTGTTAGTATTTTTGTTCCTATCTAAACTAATTAGGCATAAACACAGGGACAAAACCTCCCCAAATATGGGAGATGCCAATGGCCTGTTAGGAGGTCTTGCTGCAGAGGTCATCTGATCTCTTTTGCAAGAGCAGAAGAAATGCTTTAATTTAATTTAAAAAATGCTTTAATTTAAAGAAATGCCTGGATGTTGCCCAGGCATTGAGTTTCTAGGTGCCTCCAAGTTCTGACAGCTGCTCCTGAAGTCTTGGGGAGGCTCCACAATACCTCCCAGAGTTCTGCTCCCAGCTAAAGTGGCTCACCCAAAGTGGCAGCATCACCAGGCACATCCAAGCCATGAACGTGCCAACTGGCAGCCCAGGACACTCTCCTGGCTGAGTCCCAGCAGGATTAGCAGGGAGTGGGGCAGGCTGGCATCTTCACCCTGTGCCCTGAGCCAGAGGGACAGTGAAACTCCTCCCTGCAGCTGCCCTCTCTGGTCTCTGCTCATGAGCTGGATTCCTGGGGTCACTTGGGTAGCAGCGCTGCAAGGGCCTTGGGGACTCCCTGTTGGTACGTGCTATGTATGGCACCCTGTTGCCATGCAAATAAAAGTAGCCAGGATCATGGATTTAAGGTATAAATGCCTGCAAAAGGAAGTCTTCCCATATCCCAAGCCATCTCTGCCATGGCCTTTTATTGAAGCATTATACAACAGGTGTGGGGGCCCACGCACAAGAGCTACATGCTTAATGATCACTATGTGCTCTTTCTCCCCGGGCTCGACTCCCACCCTTCTGCACCACGAATGTCCAATGTATAACACATGCTTGCTAATGAGCAACTGATCCATTAATGCCTGCAGCTGCTTGAGGGCTTGTCTCGGGGCAGCCAAATACTTCCATGCCGGCTAAAAGATTGTCCCGCTCCCAGTGCTTCCCTCAAGAGCTGGTGACTGCTTCCACAAGCTTGGTGCATGGTCTCCTACAACTCCCTAGACTCCCCTTCTGCTGGTGCCTGGTCTTGTGGGTCCCACTCCATCCCCGACCTACCTTTCCCTGCTGGTGGCCAACTCCAGGGACTCAGAGGAGCTGAATATGTGGCACTGGGGCTTTCTCAGGCCTTTGTCAAAGAAGGTCAAGGCAAGACTGGGCCAGAACCCCCAGGATGCCAGGTAGCCCCTACCACCCCTAAAAGGGCCAGGATGGAGCCTGGGGGAATGACAATGAGCCTTTTAGGATCTGGGTTTGGCTTCCTTCCCAGGGGCTGTGTATGGACTTCATTCTCATTCAGGACCCCTCCTACCTGTTGCCTCTCTGCCTCATTCCAGTTCTGTGCTTTAGGACACTGGTCTCCCAGAGAGCAAGGTGGCCAATGAAATCATGGCACTGACCTCGGACTGCATTGCTGTAGCTGAACTCACCCAGGCTGGCAGGAGCAGGGATGCCCTTTAGCCTGAGGGCAATGAAAGGAGGGCTTCTCTGAGGACAGAGAGGGTGGATGGCTGTGGCTGCAGAGACCTCAGGGAAGCCCCCCTCCTCAGGGCAGCCCCCCTTCCTCAGGGCAGCCCCCCCTCCTCAGGACAGCCCCCAATCCTCAAGGCAGCCCACTCCTCAGGTCAGCCCTGTTCCAAGGGCCCCTCTCCCAGCCCTGGGGCCCTGAGACTGTCCCCTTGGCTCACACTGAACAGAGAGTGTGTGTTCTGCTTTGGGCGCTGTGTTCCTGTCTCTGCCAGGGAGAAGGGGTCTGAGCTGTCGGCATCACCTCACGGTAGCAATGCTGAGACGCTCTCTCCCAGTTTTGTTCACTCTAACCACAGGGGGGAAGAGAGAAAATAATGAATGGGCAGTTTTTCTGGAACTTTGTATGAAAAGCTGAACTGTGTTTATGAGGCCAAAGACACATAAATGTTGAGTGGCACCAGTAACACCCATAAATGTTGAGTGGCATCAGTAATGCCCTGCAGTTCAGTGTGAGGTTCACTGACCTCGTCTGGTTGGGAGATGCTTTTGTTTACATTCTGACCCCAGACCTCCAACTTTTGTTGAATTGTTGGGAACTAGGGAGCAGAGACCAGAGTGAAGTCCAAACACCACCCCTACTATTGTGCAGCACCTCCAGCCTTCTCACTGTGACTTGCTTGGGGGTCCTTGTGGGAGCCCTAGGGTGGGGAGGTAGGAGCCCAAACCAATGACCCTGTTGATGGTGGGTCCTGGAGGCTTGGGGGAGGATGTGTCCACAGGCAGACCTGAAGGGTTGGTGAGTCCACACAGCCTTCTGCTATGGAGCCCAAGATGGTTAGTGCATACTCCTCTCCTAGGTGCAAATGCAGGGTGTAGGGAGCAGGGGCTTGGGAGGCTACATTTTTCTCTCCTGCTTGGGGCCCAGAGCCAGGAACACACCTCTCCCTGGTCATGGGGGTGATCACTGCCCACCTTGGAGGGGCTTGGGCAGCTGTTTGGCTGAAGTGTACAGTCAGTAGATTTTGGTGGAAGAACAATGGCTCTGAGCAGCCAGCTGGGAAAGGGGGAGAAGTGGGTGCAGCAAACACGTGAAGGAGGTGGGGAAAAGGAGCCCATCCAGGCCACTGGGCTTCACACAAAGGAGAAGCATCTCAGGTCAAAGCCAGACGGGAGGCTGCACTGTGGGGCCAGCCAGTGGCCCCTGCAGGTGGTGCAGGGAGGCTGGGGCCAGCCCTATAGAGTGAGGCCCTTAAAGGGCCAAAGCAAGAAATCCATCCTGCCTCAGTAACCTGACTGTGTTTGTGGGGCTGTGAATGGGGGCGTCCCCTGTGGGGGATTTGGGGCCCTATAGGCATAGCAGGCTGTAATAGAGCAAAGCTGACAGCCCAAGGAAGGAATGCCCAGCATTGCAGAAGGGGTGCCCCAGCCGAGTAATTCCATCTCCCTTCAGGAGAATTCCATTCTCCTTCTTCAGGCCAAGAAGCAAGCCCAGAAACCTGGCCAGCTCAGGCTCTGAGGCCTTAGGGCAGGGGACCTCAGGACAGGGGCCTGGCCTCAGTGTAGGACCAGGGCCTGATGAGGATCCAGGGCAAAGCTGGGCAGGAGGACATGCCCAGAGTCTTGGCATTGCACATACTTTATTGAGAAGAATTTTTTCCTTTGTGTCTTAAAACAGGGATTTTTTTTTTGAGACAGAGTCTCAAGCTGTTGCCTTGGGTAGAGTGCTGTGGAAAACAGGGATTTTTAGGATGTTGAAACCAGTCACCATATTCACAAGAACCCCGTTTCCCCCAACCCTGCTGGCTCCTGTCCCAGCCACATTTCACGCCTCATCACTGTCACTTTCCCAGGAGTTACAGCTCTGATCAGGGGACAGCCTCTGGTTCCCCTCACTTTCTCTGTTCCCTGTTTTCTAACCACTTCTTATTAGTTCAGTTTGCTTCTTCCTTTTGCACCACTCACGCTCTCAATCCTAGGCTGTGTCCTGTGGGCAATTTTGTGAGTTATTAAAGACCTAGTTTCAAAATAGGTGTGAGAGGCACTGGCCTTGATGCCCAGGATGGCCAAGGGGTTGTGGGTGCTGCAGCCGCCCATCCCCCGGAAGACTAGCCCCTTCCCCTGATCCCCACAGCGCTGGTGGCTCCTCAGGGTGATGGCACCTTGCCCCCCTCCTTCTGGGACCTCTGACTGAGCTGAGGTTGGAGGCTGGGGGGGGTCTTTGCCCCCTGAGGCTTGGCACACACTTGGGATAAGGAGGGGTCAAGGGACTAGACTTAGGCACTGTGAAGGGGCCTTCCAGAACATTCCTGGGCCTTCCACGACCCAATCCAGAGATTGGTCTTCAGATAACTGCTAGCAACAGTCCCCTGGCATCCTCTCACCTGCTTCTATGGAGCTTGGGCTGGGAATGGAGGGAACCCCAGGAGGGGCAGACCTGGGCACTGGGGAGGGTGCGACATTGCTGAAACCCCAGCCACGTCTCCTGTTTCCTTGGCTCTGTCCCTGAGCTCCCCTCATTCCTCGACTTCCTGGATGAGGAAATTTCATTCCAAGAAACCTCCAGAGCCCAGGAGCTCCCCAAGTTGTCAGGAACCTGTTTTGTGTCCTGAGCTGGGTCCCCCTATTAGAGAGCAGGTCAGACAGTGGAATGTCTGTCACATACCCCAGAGACCTGAGCCCGGGTGACAGTGGGGTCCCCTGTCCCACATTCAAGAGACCCTGAGCCCTGGGTGACAGTGGGGTCACCTGCCCCACATGTCACAGACCCTGAGCCCTGGGTGACAGTGGGGTTGCCTGTTCCCCTTCCACAGATCTTAAGGCCCCTGGTGGCAGCAGGGCTATGGGTCTCTACCATAGTCTCAGACTCCCTGTGCTGTCTCTATGCTTGGGGTGCCTCCCCAAACTTCAGCAGGTATCTGCTATTCATTCACCTGGCCCTACATTAGCTGAGATAGGAGCCAGTGGTCCAGGGGACTGTAGCTGGTCCCTGGGCAGGGAGTCCCTAGCACTGGACCCACCCTGGACATGTTCCCTGTGTCCTGTCTGGCAGCCTGGTGAGTGTGACATGGTTTTGCACTGAGTTTACATTGACTTTCCCTGATTGTCAGCCAACTCTGGCGTCTTCATGTATGTCTTCTGCCTGCTATGCCTGCTGTGTGTCTGTTGGGGCTGTCATTTTATCCTTGACTCTCAGTTCTTTGTATTTTCTCAACACTAATCCTTTGTTGACTGTATGTGTTGCTGGTATTTTCTCCTAGCTCATGACTTTTCATTGTTTCTTGTCTTTTTTTTTTTTTTTTTTGAGACAGAGCCGCAAGCTATCCCCCTGGGTAGAGTGCCATGGTATCACAGCTCATAGCAACCTCCAACTCCTGGGCTCAAGCGAGTCTCCTGCCTCCACCTCCCAAGTAGCTGGGACCACAGGCGCCCGCCACAACGCCTGGCCATTTTTTTTTTTTTTTTTGGTTGCAGCCATCATTGTTGTTTGGTGGGCCCGGGCTGGGGATTCAAACCCACCACCTTAGGTGTACGTGGCTGGTGCCTTAGCCGATTGAGCCACAGGCACCGAGCCGATGATCTTAGACATTTAAAAGCACCCAGAAAATATCTCTGGGCACAGCCCTAGAGGGAGGATAGGAGATTATGGTCAGGAAGTCTGGTGTTCCTGTGCTGACAGACACAACCGAGCAGTGGGCATGTCCTGGACAAGTGTCGTAAGTGCAAGCCTGTGTATGTGTGTATGTGTGCGTGTGTGTAGGTGCACAATCACATACATAGTAGAAATGCAGAAGAGGCCAGGTGTAGTGGCTCACACCTGGAATCCCAGCACTCTGGGAGGCCTGAGCTCAGGGTTCGAGACCAGCCTGAGCCAGAGTGAGAACCTGTCTCCAAAAATAGCTGGGCATTGTGATGGGTGCCTGTAGTCTCAGCTACTTAGGAGGTTGAGGCAAGAGAATTGCTTAAACCCAAGATTTTGAGGTTACTGTGAGCTGTGACACCAGAGCACTCTAGCGAAGGTGACAGAGTGAGGCTGTTTCAAAAAAAAAAAAAACGCAGATAATCAGTGCACAGACGTCCCAAAGTAATGACAATGGGGAAATCGTTGTCACTTATGTCTCTAAGGACACTGCGGAGCTAGATTCTGAGAAAGGATAAGAGTTTATTTAAAATAGAAATTTAGGCTCGGCGCCTGTGGCTCAATCGGCTAAGGCACCAGCCACGTACACCTAAGGTGGCAGGTTCGAATCCCCAGCCCCAGCCCACCAAACAACAATGATGGCTGCAACCAAAAAATGGCCGGGCGTTGTGGCGGGCGCCTGTGGTCCCAGCTACTTGGGAGGCAGAGGCAGGAGACTGGCTTGAGCCCGGAGTTGGAGGTTGCTATGAGCTGTGATGCCATGGCACTCTACCCAGGGGGATAGCTTGAGGCTCCATCTCAAAAAAAAAAAATAAATAAATAAAAAATAAAAAAGAAATTTAGAAGGGCGGTGCCTGTGGCTCAAAGGAGTAGGGCGCCAGCCCCATAAGCCGGAGGCAGCAGGTCCAAACCCAGCCTCAGCCAAAAACTGCAAAGAAAAAAAAAATTTAGGGTGGCGTCTCTGGCTCAGTGGGTAGGATGCCAGCCCCATATACCGAGGGTGGTTGGTTCAAACCCAGCCTGGCCAAACTGCAACAAAAAAATAGCCAGGCATTGTGGCAGGTGCCTGTAGTCCCAGCTACTCGGGAATCTGAGGCAAGAGAATCGCTTAAGCCCAGGAGTTGGAGGCTGTGAGCTGTGTGATGCCACGGCACTCTACCCAGGGCCACAAAGTGAGACTCTGTCTCTACAAAAATAAATAAATAAATAAATAAAGCATTTATTAATTCATACAACATTTACTTATTGATCACCTACAAGCTAGGGAGGGTTAGCAAAACTAAGCCAACACTATCAAAAGACTTTCAAATAGAGGCAAAGGTTAAACAACAGAGCTGGCTCGGACCGAAGAGTGGAGGGTTAGTCTAGACTCATGGTCTGGGGACTAATAACTGTACTCCTGAAGTCAGCAGGACAGAATAATTGAAAGTACACAAAGCCAGTTCAGGCAGAAGGAGGATTCCTCTGCTCAGGTTGCTGTCAAAGGTGAGTCACCTCCCAGCTCTTTGGAATGTGCTTGGGCTCTCATAGTCCAGGTGAAGCCAGGACAAGGTGTGAGGTGAGCACTCTGTGATCACCCTGATCACCCTGCCCATTACTGGGGCTTCATCCACGTATAATGTGGTCCTCCCAAAAGCGCATAACCCCAACTGTTCCTCCAGCTTTCTCCTCATCACCTGCAGAAGGGTATGTGGGCCTTGTCTGGGTTTGGTGATCGAGAAGGAGGAGGGTCTGGTGGCTTAGAACAGGTAAAACAGGATCTTCCACCCCCCTTGGGGGCCTTGGTCCTTCTACATTTCAGAAGAATTTACACACACACACACACACACACACACACACACATATACACACCATGAACTGAAAAGCCAAAATGCGTGGACCATTCATTACTACTGCTCCCCACCCGCTCCTGACTACAAGCCTCTGACTTAAGGATAGTCATCCTTACAGCTCAGAAAGAGTCTCTAGGCTCATAGAGCTTATTATTTATATTACTTATCGAATACTTACCATGTGCGCGGCAGGGTTAACAAACCAGGGTCGGGAAGGATAGGTGCCCAGGCCAGGGAAGGGCTCTGCTGGGGTTGAGGCTGCCCCTACCTCAGGATCCTCCTCTCCCCTTGGACACTCTCTCCTACTCATCTTACCACATTTTATTCTCTACAGGAATGGAGGGCCTGCCTTTGGCCTACTTTTGTCTTTGCTAAGTGCAAGCCATCAATACTTCCTCTGTCCCCACCACAGCCATTCAAGAAAATGCAAAATGCGGCTGCTTCAATGTTTCTACTTTCTTGCTAGTTGGAAAACAACACTGCTACAGTGTTACAACTTCTCTGCAGAGACAACTGTGCAGTTGGGAAGTGAGCTGGGGTGGGAGAGGTACCAGGAACCACCCACCATGGGAAACTTTGTTTCTGAACAGACATTCTGAGCTTAAATAACTCATTCTTAAAGTTGCAGCTCCCTGGATCACTGCGGGTCTGTTTTCCCATTTCCAAGTCAGGGGTCTAGAAACATCCCACAACTGTTTTCTTATCTCTCTTCCCTTCCTGACACCTGGATCTGTCTTTCTTTTTCTTTTCTTCTTCTTCTTCTTTTTTTTTTTTGGCCAGGGCTGGGTTTGAACCTGCCACCTCCAGTATATGGAGCCAGCGCCCTACTCCTTAAGCCACAGGCACTGTCCATGTCTTTATTTTTCTTTTTACTCATTTATTTATTGAGACAGAGTCTCACTTTGTCACCCTTGATAGAGTGCTGTGGCTTCATAGCTCACAGTAACCTTAAACTCTTTTTTTTTTTTTTTGAGACGGAGCCTCAAGCTATCCCCCTGGGTAGAGTGCCATGGCATCACAGCTCACAGCAACCTCCAACTCCTGGGCTCAAGCGAGTCTCCTGCCTCTGCCTCCCAAGTAGCTGGGACCACAG
>CAUYQV010178181.1:0-30240 GCA_963574575.1 Galagoides demidoff
GGTGCCTGTGGTCCCAGCTACTTGGGAGGCTGAGGCAGGAGACTCGCTTGAGCCCAGGAGTTGGAGGTTGCTATGAGCTGTGATGCCATGGCACTCTACCCAGGGGGGATAGCTTGAGGCTCCGTCTCAAAAAAAAAAAAATGTAAAATTCAAGACCTGATGGTGGTTTTCTGCTACGTAAAGAAGAGGTGAGAGAGAATAAATAAAGTCACCACACAGATGAAAGTGGTGATGAGGAGGGAGAGTCTTGGAGGCGTTCAGGTCCACCTTCATGCCTGTTTTTCCAGGTTGTTTGTCCAGCCCTTGCTTGAATCCTATGAGCCAATAAGTTAAATTTCTGCTTTAAGCTAGTTTGATTGGAGCTCTATCATGAACATAGAGTCCTGACTGATACTGAAATGATGCTCAGTAGAGAGAGTAATTACCATAGAAGCCACACCCAGACCCATTGTAGGCTCGTCTACTGGATCAGCTCCCTGTCGACCTCCTGTGTGGATAAAGACAACTTATCTTCATCTCCCTTTCTCCTGTTTCTACCTTTACATCCATTATTATCCATCACCCATATTTAGAGAAACGAGTGTTTCCTTCTTTGCTATATAAGGCTTATCTCTCTCTATTTTTTGGCCCTATGTTGATTGACCTCTTCCTAAAGTGATCGCCCCCATGCATGAGTGTTCAGTCCACGCGGGTAGAGTCACATACCCAACCACAGGGGTGTCATCTGGTCCCGTGACAGTAACCCCACACACAATGGCCTGACATCTTTTCCCCCAGATCTGGATTATTCAGTGTGAACGATGCCATACATGAGATATCCATGTGGAAGCACACTGAGGTCCAGGGGATTCCAGGGGCCTGGTGTGGGGACACCATCCTGTGTCCCTGTATCTTCACTGTGCTCCTGTTCCTTGCATAAGTTGTTTCTGATGTGATGGGAAGAGAGAAAGAGGCAGAGCCCATATCTGAGTTTAATGCCGTGTGAAAGGGAGGGGTAACGGTAGCAGGTACAGGTGGTGGGTGGATCCATAAACTGAAGTAATGAATGGAAGCAGAGCTTGGAGGCAAAGGTGGCTGAGAGCCCACAGGAATCCTGGGTAGACATCGGCATTCTTCTAAGCATGAAATAGGATCTGGGGCCCTGGAATCTAGACCTTAAGAAGTATGAAAACCCCAATTCTATCTTGATTGCATCTATTACATATATGATGGACTGAGTTACTTTTTTCCTGGTACTATCACTTACATTCAGGCCTAGAGACTTCAATCAGACAATAATCTGAATTATGGTCCATATTCTCATTTACTCAAAATTATTATGTCTCTTCTTCTTGGTTAACCAAAGAATAACAATCCATCCAGGATTAAACCACAGTCAGCAACAATGCCGTTAGAATCAAATTGCGTTACCGGGTTTCTTTTTCTTTATTAGTTCTTTAGCTTTCACAAAACTGCCCCCACAAGGGAATGCTGCCTGGAAGTGTCATGCCTGCAGAGGGGACATGCAGTAGGCCTGCTGCGGCTGGTAGCCTGCCTGTCCTCAGGTTTCTGGAAGTTCCCTACAGTCCTGGCTTGAAGAGTGGGCTTTGTGGCCTGAGTTTGGCTGATGGCCTGTTCCTCTAGTCTGGTTGGGCACGGGTAGATGCTACTAATGGTGAGCCTATCAGATTCTGCCTCTCAAAATACTGAACAATGAATCTCAGAAATCTCTCAGTCAATCTCACAGGAGGTCTTGGAAGTTCAGAGTTCTGGACAGCCACCCTACTTCACTCAAGAGAACAAGACAGAGCCTGTGGGCCTAGGAGAAAGACAATTGTGAAGATAGTAGAGATCTTCTGACTGGCATGTAAATTTGAATGTAGACACATTTCTGACCTATTCACCACTGTATCCCCAGCACAAAAATAATAATTTGACACCTAAAAGCAACTCAAGAAAGACTTATATATCAACACATTAGAAATTCATTTAATACTCAATGATATGCAGACTTCATTAGCCATTAAGAAATGTGTTTATAAAAATAAACAAATAAAATAAAATAAAAAAATGAGTTTGGGGCTGGGGCGATCAGGGGAAGTGCTGGCAATCAGGCAGAGGAGAATCTGGGTGGTGAGAGGGCAATTGCGTGGAATTTTACAGAAACAAATACTTTCTTCTCAAAATGGGGGAGGTGATAAAATAAAGAATCAATGGTATAAGCAATTATGATATAAATTAAAAATATATCCTCCATGGGAGGCAAGCTGTGGACCAAGGACAGCATTATAATAAAATATTTAATAATATAAGGTAACAATGGCATCTGACTATTTTTGAAATTAAAAATAAAAAAAAAAAACTTAATGCTTCACACATAGGCCATAGACTCACAACGTTACTTCTAGAAAGGAGTATCTAGAATAGAGGTTGTTCAGGGCCACAGAGAACAAGCCTCCACTATGCCTATGACCTGTGGGGTTCATTTAACTCTTAGCATGGCATCAGGGGCAGCCACCATCAGAGCGACCTCCCTGCAGCCTTCCTGTCTGCTTTCCCTTTCCAGGCACTCTGCGCTCACCGCATTCTGGCATAAGTGCCATCTCTTAAACACACTATGCATTTTTTTTTTTTTAATTTCAGGTTAATGTGAGGATACAAAGAACCAAGTCACAATATTTGAATTTGTTAGGTAGAGTTCCTCTTGTAGTTGTGTTCTGCACCAAAAAAGTTGTGCCATATGCCTCTACATTGTGCCCATTCAGTGGGAGCACCCCAAACTCCTCCACTCCCTCCTTTTTGTTCCCCCTCCCCTCAACTTGAATTGAAATTAGTTTTTCTTCTCTGTGGACATGAATTAGATTATTTACTAGCTTCATATTAGCATTGAAAACATTGAATATTCGCTTTTCAATTCTTGTGATACTTTACTGAGAAGAATGTGTTTCAACTCCATCCAGATTAATACAAAAGATGTAAAGTCACCATCTTTTTAATGGCTGAATAGTATTCCATGGTGTACATAGACCACAATTTACCAATCAAAGACACAATTACCTTCACAGTAACTTCAAAGAAAATGAAATACCTAGGACTATACCTATCAAAGAAGGTGAAGGACCTCTACAAAGGGAATTACAAAACCCTAAGAAAAGAAATAGCAGAAGACATTAACAAATGGAAGATCATACCATGCTTGTGGCTGGGGAGAATTAGCATTGTTAAAATGTCTATACTTTCCAAAGCAATCTATGATTCAATGCAATCCTCATTAAAATCCTGACATCATACTTTGAAGAACAAGAAGTTCTTCATTTCCTATAGAACCAGAAAAAAATCCATATAGCCTAGGCAATTTTTAGTGATAAAAAGAAAGCTGAAGGCATCATCCTATCAAACTTTAGGTTATATTACAAGGCCACAGTGATCAAAACAGCATGGTATTGGCACAAAAATAGAGACAAGAATTGGAACAGAATAGAAAACCAAGAGATAAATATAGCCTCTAGTTGTCATCGGATCTTTGATAAGCCAAACAAAAGCATACCCTGGGGAAAAGAATCCCTATTCAACAAATGGTGCTGGGAGAACTGGATAGCAACATGTAAAAGACTGAAACTGGACCCACACTTTTTACCACTTACAAAAAATTGATTCAAGATGGATAAAAGACTTAAATCTAATGCATAAGATGATAAAAACCTTAGAAGAAAGTGTGGGAAAAACTCTTGAGAATGTTGGCCTGGGGAAAGATTTTATGAAGAAGACTTCCATGGAAATCACAACAACAACAGCAAAATAAACAAATGGGACTTAATTAAACTGAAAAGTTTTTGCATAGTTAAGGACACAACAATAAAAGCAAACAGATAACCTTCAGAATGGGAAAAGATATTTTCATATTATGAATCAGACAAAGGCTTGATAACTAGGATCTATAGAGAACTCAAATTATTCAACCATAAAAGAGCAAACAATCTCATCTATCACTGGGCATGACCAGAAGCTTCTCTGAGGAAGATAGTTGAATGGCTAACAAACATATGAACAAATGCTCATCATCCCTAATCATCAGAGCAATGCAAATCAAAACCATCCTGTTATATCACCTAACCCCAGTGACATTAGCCCATGCCACAAAGTTCCAAAGTTTCAGATGCTGGCACGGATGCAGAGAGAGGGAAACACCTTTACACTTTGTGGGACTGCAAATTAAAACAGCCTCTTGGGAAAATTTATGGCGACTCCTCAAAGAACTCAAATTAGATCTCCCATTTGACCCTGCAATACCACTACTGGGCATCTACCCAAAAGAAAAACAAAGATTTTTTTTTTTTTTATCATAAAGACATTGGCACTGGATTGTTTATTGCAGCTCAATTTACAATCACCAAGATGTGGAAATAGCCTAAATGCCCATCAACTCAGGAACGGATTAATGCTATGCATTTTGTCCTGAAAGATGGTCTTGGCAGAAATGAAGTTCAAGACTGTAGTTAGGTGGAAAATGGGAAAACATACTCTGAACTGATCTGATCAAAAGTGCAAAGCTGCCTTCCAGGGTGGGCTTGATTGGGGGAGTGAAGTGATTAGCTCAATAAGGAAATCCATGTCTGAGAAATAACTCCAGGCTAAAATCCCAAGTGTGCCCTATGAAACCTTAAGGTGTTTTTACTTAGACAGCACATGCATGGTTTTGCTTCATTTGCTTCATTTGATATACATTTTCTATGTATACTTGTAATCTGCAAAATACATGGGAGAAGTTTTTAGTACCACACACACACCAGTTAATTCCTTGCTGCTGACTTAACTTCTGTTCTGGGTCAAGATTGGAATATCTATGGTTCTTCTATTTGTTGGTTGTCCTGGGTCCTTTTTATCATTGTGATCTTTTCCACCAGCTTGATCTTTGGTTCCACCTCGAATGCAGGTGTTAATTACCTTTCCCCCACATCTGTTTATTCACTCTGAGTTCCTAGAGGTTCTAAACAGTCTCCCTTTCAGACAGCTCCTCCCACACCAGACCTGCTGTGAAACAGACAAGCTCTTTTTCTTGTGTCTGAGAGGATCTCCACAAACATGTAAAAGGGACAGGTAATCTATCTGAGGTTGTGTATCCAAATTCCAATGTACTCCTTAAGACGTATCTTCTCTGGGTGGATGCAACAACTGAGTTTGCAGCCTCAACAAATCAAATTAGAATTTTAAACACATCTCCCTACAATGAGAATTAATTAGTGCTGCTTTCCATTTCTAAGTAGCTATTTCTTTGTTAAGCATTAACATTTGTAATACTTTGGCCACTAAAAGGAGTTTTATTCCAGAAATAAATTAGAAAAATCTGCAAATGATAATATTGAGACTGATTGAAAATGAACGCCTATTTTCAAAGTGAGATGAGGCTGAAAGAAAATGATTCACCCCAGCACCTGCTGAATCCACAGTTAATCATCCACGGCCGTGTGACAATTCTCCTGTCGTTTGCTCTTTCCTTTGTTTGTTCATTTGTTCACACATTCATTCCTTCAGTATCTACCAAGTGCCTTCTGGACCTACTGGTAATAAAATAATAAAATAATAGCATAAGAGGCAATGTATGTTGAATTCTTATGTACTGTGCACTGCACTAACCATTTTAGATATAATACATATTGTTATTTATCTTCACAACTCTTTTTTTTTTTTTTTGTAGTTTTTGGCCAGGGCTGGGTTTGAACCCACTACCTCCGGTATATGGGGCTGGTGCCCTACTCCTTTGAGTCATAGGTGCTGCCCTCCTCACAACTCTTTATTAAGTCCTCTAGGCCCCATTACCAGGACAGAGGTTAAGTAATGTGACTCAAGGTCATACAGGACGCAGAAGAGAGAGTGTCTGACTCCAGATATTCCACCAGTATACTTACACAGATGGGACCAATTACTGCCTGAATCAAGTCCAAGACCCTTCAGCACTGAGTCTGGCCCACCTAGCTGGGTGTCAGCCACAGCCTTAGCTGCAGGTCACTTCCTCCAGCACCTGTGGAGTTCTGCAAGAAGGATATAGTTCCAGGCATTAGTTTCTTCTCTCTTTCTGTTTGTTCTCAGTCCTAATTATGTACTTAAAAATATTTGTTGATGCCTTAGCCCATTTGGGCACTATAAGAGAATATCATAGTATCATAGGCTTGGTGGCTTACAAGCAACAAAAATTTATTTCTCACAGTTTTGGAGGCTGGGAGGTCCACGTTCCAGGCACCAGCAGACTCAGTGTTTCCTTCCTTGTTTCTAGATGCCTGATGTATCATTGTGTTCTCCCACGGTAGAAAGATGAGGAAGGTCTTTGGGGTCTCTTTTATATGGGCACTAATCCCATTTGTGAGGGCTCCACCCTCCTGACCTAGTCACCTCCCAAATGCCCAAGACCTCCACATACCATCACTTTGAACATTAAGGTTCAAAATATGAATTTTGGGGGAACACAACATTCAATCTATCATAGATGATTTGACTAAAAAGTGACTTTGTCTTTGTGAAAGTTTCTAGATAAGGTTCATTAATTTTCTAAGTGCACCCACTATCCTTTTCTTATCCCATGAAATAAAACTAGTTCTTGTGCACTTAGCATCTGAAGACAGAGGCTATTAGGAACCTTAGAAACACACAGGGCTACTTTTAAGACATGGAAAAAATAGTTCTTCATTTTGTATGGGACCAGAAAAAACTCTGTATAGCTAAGGAAATTATTAGTAATAAAAATAAATCTGGGGGCATCAGCCTACCAGTCTTTAGCCTATACTACCAGGCCATAGTGATCAAAACAGCATGGTATTGGCACAAAAATAGAAACATAGACATCTGGAACCAAATAGAAAACCAGGAGATGAAATTAACATCTTAACAGCCACCTGATCTTTGATAAACCAAACAAAAACATACCCAGGGAATGGGGGAAGAATCCCTATTCAATAAATGGTGCTGGGAGAACTGGATATCCACATGTAAAAGATTGAAACTAAACCCACACCTTTCTCCACTCATAAAAAAAATTGATCCAGGATGGATAAAAGACCTAAATTTAAGGCATGAAATGTTAAAAAATTCTCAAAGAAAGCATAAGAAAAACACTTGAAGATATAGGCCTGAGGAAAGACTTTATGAAAAAGACTTTCATGGCAATTGCAACAACAACAACAAAATAAACAAATGGGACTTAATTAAACTGAAAAGCTTCTGTACAGCTAAGGAGACAACAACCAAAGCAAGTAGACAACCTACACAATGGGAAAGGGTATTTGTTTGCATATTTTGAATCAGGCAAAAGCTTGATAACTAGGATCTACAGAGAACTTAAATTAATCAACATAGAATGAGCCAATAATCCCTATATCACTGGGTGACAGAGGTGAATAAAACTTTTTCTATAGAAGACAGACAAATGGCTAAAAAAAATAAGAAAAAATGCTCATCATCTCTAATCATCAGAGAAATGCAAATCAAAATCACCCTGAGATATCATCTAACCCCAGTGAGAATGGCCCACATCACAAAGTCTCAAAACTGCAGATGCTGGCATGGATGTGGAGAGAAAGGAACACTTTTACACTGCTGGTGGGACTGCAGACTAATACAACCTTTCTGGAAGAAAGTGTGGAGAACCCCCAAAGAATTCAAGCTAGACCTCCCATTCGATCTTGCGATCCCATTACTGGGTATCTACCCAGGAGAAAAAAAAAATCCTTTTACCATAGGGACACTTGCACTAGACTATTTATTGCAGCTCAATTTATAATTGCCAAAATGTGGAAACAGCCTAAATGCCCACCAACCCCGGAATGGATTAACAAGTTGTGGCACATGTATACCATGGAATATGATTCAGCCATTAAAAAAGATGGAGGCTTTACATTTTTTGTATTAACCTGGATGGAGGCGGAACACATTATTCTTAGTAAAGCATCACAAGAATGGAGAAGCAAGAATCCTATGTACTCAATTGTGATATGAGGACAATTAATGATCTAGTACATAGTGGGAGGTGGGGGAAGGGGAGAGCAGAGGGAGGGGTGGGGGGTCATTGTGTGTGACACACCTTTGGGGGGTGGTTGTATATAATTGACATAATTATAAGAGGGATTTTACCTAACAAATTCAATCAATTGGCTCTTTGTACCCTCAATGGTTCTTTGGTTCTTTGTACCCTCAATGAATCCCCAACAATTAAAAAAAAAAAAAGCACAGGGCTGCTAGCAGTGGAGACCGCTTTTAGTTTCTATCAAAATCCTCACTTTCTTCAGTTCATTGAATCTGAAGACAAAGATGAAGTGGGTGTATGAACATGATGGGTAGCATTGAATATTGAACTGATGGCTGATTTTCCACATATTGAACCAGATTTCGACATTCTTGTGTCTCCTCTTCAAAGTTAATAAAGCATTACCGCCTATTCGTTTCTTCCTTAAAAAATCTTTCATACTTAGAAAAAAGTTAATGAGTCATGAGCATAAGGTCCTTATCCCTGAAGAGTGCTTGAGACTAAGCCTAGAGGAGGAAGGTGCGTTGACTTGGTGGGGGAGAGACTTTGAGGGGCCTGAATCCATTTCCAGTAAATCATGAATAAAATACCAAGTAATGGTTGAAGGATTATATTAACTCATCCAAGAAAGCAGAGAAAAGTCTGGGTATAAATTTGGAAATGAAACAATTAAGCATTTAGGATCATAAGGCAAGTTTTTTTTGGACAAATTATCAAAAGAGAGCAGTAAGGGGTGGGAGGGAGGTTTCCTCCCATGTGTGTGCCTGGGCCTGTTTGCAGGAGCTCACTTCTCTCATGCAAAGAGCCTCCCTGCTGCAGGACCGTCACCGCAGGCCTAGGCACACATCCTGGCTGGGGCCAGGGAGAAGCTCTCTGTGATGCCTGTGTCTCTCTACAGGAGAGCAAAATCCACGTCACCTTCCACCTATGTCTCATTGACTAGAAGCCCTACGTCCCCTGATCTCCAAGGGGGGGGGGGCTTGAGAGTGAGTGTGTCGCTTTTCCAATCTCTGTAAGGGAGGCAGGAGGTGAGAAGAGCGTGGGCAATGGAGATTCTGCATGTCTTGAAAAGCACCTGTGACCCTGTCCTCTGCCTTCTTTTGGTCGCTTTATGCGGAGCTCAATGCTTAGCACAGGTCTCTCTTCCTCCAGGAAGCTGAAATCTACTTTTGGTTCATCCTCATGGGTTCTTTTCACCCTCTGAAAACATATTTTGTGGGGAATGTGTGGCCTTCTGGATCCTTGACTGTGGCCTTTTTACTGAATCCAAATTTTACAGAACAAATCCTTTTAGTAAATCTCTTATTATTTATTAAAAAGATTTGCTCTGTGAAGTCTGGCTTTGGGCCACACTTGGGGATCTGGAGGGCCACAGGTTCCCCACCCCTGAATGCTTATATGTCTTTGCTTATCTAACAGCGTTCACTACAGAAATTTGTACGTAGTGAAAATTAAACAGATATTACATTAGAATGATAGTGTACTTTTGCTCACAGTAAAGTATTGGGCCAACTTTAATGAACATTACAAGTATAAAACAATCTTCCATCAAACCTTTACCCATCCTTCAAAGTCCACCTGAAATACTGCTTAGTTCATGAAGACATCGTTAATTCCTCTTGCCAGCCCCAGATTGACTCTTCTCTGAACTTTCCTATCATATAAACAAAAGAAGCTCTAATGCTCTATTCACTTGCATTCCTTTCTTAGAGAGTTTTTTCTAGAATGGGCAGCCATATATGACTTTGCCTTGCTGAGTTGGCTACAGTGGACCCCTGGCCCATGTTCAGGCCAATCACATCCTTTTCCCTGGTATCAGTAACTGAAAACAGAGACTGAGTCATCCAGATGGGACTGGGTTACTGGAACTCATAAGATCACGTGGGGCTGTACCCAGAGTGGGTGCCATGGCAACCCACACATCCCACTGATACTGATTGATCGAAGGCCTGACAGGTGATCATCACTGAATGAGGCATTAGAGAACAGACTCAACCAAAATGCCTGGCCTCGTGATCTTTTCTTTCTACTGATGGGGTCTCATTTTTGCCTTATTCATGCAGAATCATGGAAAAACAGAAACTAGGAAGCTAAGAGAGAGACAATCTGCAGCAAAGAGAACTAACTAATGAGCGGATCAGCAGGAAGTTCTGCAGCTCCCCAAAAGACAGACTCGGAGATTTGAAGATTTGAGCTCATATAGTTCCCACGGGGCTCAGCCATGGCTCTATGGGACCTCTATTGCTATTGTTGTTGCTGTTATTGGCTGATGTTTATTAAGTACTTACCATGTTCTAAGAACTAGGTTTATTTTCTTGATGTGCATTTAATAGTCTCAGTAACCTTATGATCTAGACACTTTTGTCATGTCCATTTTATAAGTAAATCAACCAAGGCTGTGAGATGGTTCTTACTTAAGAACACTGGCTAGTAAGTGACCTAAGAGGAACCTGAATTAGGCTGTACTCTTTGCAAAAGGGTCCCATCATATTCTTCTGTGTCCTTAAAATATCCTTGCAATAAACTAACTTTGTTGGGTGGCTGTTCCTTACAATCAACAGGTTCCTTAGGCAGCTTGCTAATGTATTAACAGCTCAGACTGGTGGTGAGCTAGAGTAGTTCTCTATCTTTCTATTATCCTATAAAATTGCAGGTATTTTAAATAGACTCATAGTAAAAATAAACCCTTTCTTAAAAACGTTCAAAGTTAGACATCCGTGCCGGAGTTTGGGTTTGAATAGTCATTTCTTGAGTTGGATGACTCAAATTAGTGGCTTCCTGTCTTTGAACAGCTGGGCCCTGCCCAGAGGGATAGGAGTGGGTAGAGGCAGGTGACAGAGTTAAGGCAAGGAGCACACAGATGCATGGGCACACCAAGCACCATCTGTATACACTGCACACTTATGGACTGCGTGCTCTAAATGGAGAAGTAGGTGATACCTGCAACAAGGGATTCCTATAAAGCAGTTACTGAATCCGTGCTAACTTCTTGTCATATGTTTTCTATAGTAATAGAGACAATATATGAAGAATTAATGAATGTGCCCTTTCAATAAAATTTAGAAGAGATTTTCATAATCAGAAGTTGAGAATAGCTATTGTAAATTATATACCAAAGGGCCACTGAGTCTTTCTAACAAGGCAGGCAGATGTACCGCTGTCTTTCATGAATTTATCACACATTGTAGGCTGCGCTCACTGATAAAGACTCTGTTTCTGGCAGATTCCAATACAGCCTCACAGGCTCACTATTAGTGGTCAGAAAGGCACTACCCATCAATTGGAGTTAGCCTGTGAGATTTCTCCATTTCTTGTTTAGAAAATGAATAACTCACAATGACCCTCTCATTGTATTTTCTAGGGTCCTACAGAGAGCAGTGAGGATCAAGAAGCTAGTTTTAGACTTGCTTGTTTGGCTATGTGTCAATCTTCAGTCACCAAATCTGGTGCCTTCTTTATTTCAGTTTGCCAACTGGGTAAAACAAAACATACCTCTGTAGGTGGCATTAATACACTAACATTGTTAAGCTTCTGTAGAGAGCGGTAGCAGAGGAGTCAATGTTATGGCATAACTGAGATTATAAGTCTTTTTCTTTCCCAAGCAACAGAACCTCCTCCCCACCCCACCCAAGAGTTTGGCTGATTATTCGCATCCCATTTAAAAGTAGCACAGAGTCCCGGTAAGCTGGCGTGGAAGTTGTCTGGAACTTTAATCACTCATGACCTCGTCTTCCAATGGTCAGTGATAATAAACAAGAGGGAGGGATTTCCAAGGGAGCAGAGCATTAATAAGGTAAGATTTTAAAATTAATTTTTCAAGTTAATTAAAATGTCCAAAAGCACAATAAAACTGCAGAAAATCTGGCAAGGGAATGGCAGCAGGCCTGATTAATGCAAGTCAACTGTCTTCCGAGGGTAATAGTAATAATGATGAGATTATGGATATGGAAGAACCTGCTAAAAAGAAATGTGATGCATGTGGAATACAAACTGCGTCCCAGTTACTATTTTATGGTGCACAATGGATCTTATTAAGGAGGAACGACGGCAAGAATTACCACCAAATGGCTCAATAAAAGTATTGTGTAATTAACAGTGTTGTAGCAGCAGCTGGAGCAATGCCTCCCATTGATATTCCATATTCTCCATTTATTTCCAGTTAGCTAAGGGGGTGTGGGTTCTAACTGTGACTGTTTATCTATCAGATCACTAAACAGTAAACATTTGTGGAGCAGAGCGCTAAGCGAGGAGACACGAGGGTGTGACGGTGAGTCAGCCATTGCGCTGACCCTCAAGGGGCTGATGTTTAAATAGGGGATTTGCGATAGGAAGGCAACTAGTGCTAATACAAGGCAGATCGTGTCGAGACCGTCCATGGGTAATAATACTTTTCTACTTGTGAGTTCTTAAAAGTTTTGAGAAAGCTGTGTGGTATATGAATAATATCACCGAAGCAAATAGGAAACAGTGCAGGCGTATTTGTGGTGAAGAGTGTAGTCAAAGTGAATGCAGAGGAGGCAGGTCTCTCGGTGATGGGTTGAGAAAGCTAGGCTAGCACAGGAAACGGAGGCAGGTAACGCTATGCAAGAATACCCGGGCAAAGGGGGCTTTGGAGTTAGGCAGTTATGCTCGGCCTTAGGAAGTTACCCTAGAGCAGATCATAAAAATGATGGAACATGATGCAGTGATGGGAGGTGCTTTGTGAACACAGAAACATTGTGGTTACAGAGCTAATACAGCATGAATGGAGAAGAGGGAGAGGCCTTAGAAGACCACAGACTTTGGGGTTTGGTTTCCCCGGGGGATGAATGTCAACAGTTAGGTGGGTGAAAGAGCTCTGGGAAAACGAGGACGATGTGTGGGACCATAATGACTGTTGCACCTGACAGGTGCTTCTCTCTTTCACCCACGTAAGGTCAGCTTCTGTCTTTCTCAGTATGAAGATAAACTTGGGTTAGTGCTTCTTAGATCCTGCGATAATACTGGGTTTAAGTGCTAACAGAATGCGCTCCTGAGATAAGACACCTTGACATGGGATAAGATGTTCTTCAGGCATGTGCAGAAGATTGCTTACGTATCACCCACGAGGGCATCCACATGCTTTGGGGTCGTTTAGGGTGACCCTGACCTTTCTGTCTCCAGGGTGGAGACAGTGTTGGGTGAAGCTCAGTTCTGAGGTCCTGGAAGGATTCTGGGCCGCAGATGATGGGATGCAACTGTGTTATCTTCTGGCCCCTTTTTATTTTCTTTTACTTCCAAAGAATACATTCCAGCCTTCCTTTCTTATTGAGTTTCTATTATTTCTGGCTGTATTTTCTTCACCTAGCTGCCTTTGTTTCTGGCATTGGAGCTGACGGGCACTGAAGGTGTTGAGGTGGAGAAGGCAGCTGACCTGGAGTGTGATGAAGCCCTTGAGAGGAAGATGAGTGGCCAAGACATTCAAGCGGGGTGAGATTATAGTCTGATGGCTCAAATTCCACATGAGGCTCATAAACTTAGTTCACTTTCAAGTCCCTTGCCTTCGTCGTCCCTTGGAACAATTTACCAGGAAGACATAAAGCTTCTAGCTTTGTTCTCAAATCCATCCCTCTCTAACTCCAGAGCCGTGGTCCTCATTTTGGGGCCTGGCTTCTTTAACGAGGACTAGTATAATCTGCTCACTGGCCCTCTGAAATCTATCTGGTCCTGTTCCAAGCTGTCTCTGCAGGGCACAATATTTTCATTTTCAGGATTCTCCCATGTCTCAATGGCTTCCATTTGCTTGGAATCAAGTTTGAAATCCCAATCCTGGCCTTTCAGGCTCTCCCTTGGTCATTGCCCCCCTCTGGTGTCCTTGCCACCTGCCGCTCACACGCATTTTCTCTTGATAGTAAGTGGTCTTGCTGTACTGCGGCCACCTCTGGGACATCGCAGGCCCCAGTCCTTCTTGCTAAAAGATGACATTTTTCTTTCTCTCTCTCAAGAGTCAGATTTCTTTTTCCTTAGAGATCTTGTTAGGATCAGGTAAACTACTTCTTAGTGTGGTGGTTGTGTCGACACCACCTGAAATGGAGGTTACCAGATCCTTTCTGATAGACTGTGAGACCAACTTTATCCCCTTTGGTAAGTTGGCTTTAGAGGGGCACATCCTTTCTCACACCTTCCTCGAGATTTTGATTTTTCCCTCCTGCATTGAACATGACCCGTTAGGCCTACTCTTCTGCTGTCTGAAAGAATTATTGCACAGCTAAGCTAAGTCTTTTACTAAACATAGACCATAGAAATACAGCTTAGAGAAGACTATAGTACTTTTCAAAGGGTAGCTGGATAAAAAAAAAAAAAAAAGATTCTATTTTCATGCAAGTATGGGAAATCCTGGATTAAGTTTAAAAGGGTTTCTTTCTGGAGAACTACTTGGAGATTTCAATAATGTACAATATAGATCTTTAAGAAGCAGTAGTGTACAATTCATCACAATGAGGGACAACTCTTCTTTCTGGGTCAGGCGCTCCTTTGATATCTTTTTTATGGCACTGAAATGTAAATTTCAGGATATCAGAGTTTGTCTTTGCATTTCCTGCACGATGCAATGGTAAATACTGCCTGGGTATTACTTGCCTCTGCCTGAAGGTGAAAACTGGCTCTCGGAAGTGTTCAGGGCCCAGAACCGTGGCAATTCATTCTGTTACTGGGGAGGAAGACAGAGAGATGACTATGCCTGCAGCCCATCCCTGCCAGCACAGAAAGGGCATCCGTTCTAAATGGGGAAACATGATCTTAATCTTTCTGACTATTTTTCCCAGGGCAGAATTGTGATGAAAACTCGACATTCTTTCCTCATTTAGGACACTTAGGGGTAGTTCTCCCCCTTCCACCTTATTCTTAGTAGAACATTAGAAAGAAAACGTAACAGGGAGACACATTACACAGGGAAAGGGCAAGCTTTTCCTGCTCTGCCCCTGCTGTTGATGCATGAGCTCCACGCTGGTTATTCTATACTGCCTGTTCCAGCTGAGAACTTGCTATGCCCAGGCCTTTGATCTGGCCCAAGAGTGTCCCCCCTGCAGATGTCTCCACTTGGACCCCCTTCTTCTCCAGCTCCCTGTGTGGAGGAGAGAGAATAGCACACTTTCCTCCTGCTCCTCTCTCCTGGGAGTTGTGCATCTGGAAGAGTCTTATCCCTCCATGACCCACCTTCCATGGCAGCCTTGCCCGTGGCTCCAGCCCTCACTGCCTGCCAGGGTTGTCTTCTCCCCTGTCCTTCAACCTAGGGAGGCCAGGGCTCCTGTGCTACTGACTTCTGGGGACCTCACCTTCCTGCATATATTCTCCTCACTCCACTCACAGCTCTGCCCTTCCAATTGTTAAAACCTCCCATCTTCTGAGTTGGATGCTATTTCTTGCTGGGCCTTTCCTGGGCATATTTTCAGGAAATGTATATGGATCCTTACTGTCCCTCATGTAAAAAATGTCTTATTGCTGCCTGCTTCCCATGAGAGGCAGGCGGTGCTGCTGCCTCAGCTCCCGAGGGGGCTTCTCAGGCCTTTAGGGCACTGGGCTCCAGTGCAATGTTTGCCCAACCATATGTGACCACAGAATCCCTTTTGTGGTTGGGGTACTTTGGGGGACTAGTATTCCACAGAGCCCATCTTGCAAAGCCCTGATCAGAGGACATTTCAGAAGGAAAGTGGTACCTTCAAGGATTGGCTGATAGCAGGTGTTCAGGAGGCAGGGAGGGTGAGCTAGAGCCACCTGGTATGGCAGGTGGCTGCAGTAATATTTTAAAGAAGTTTCTATGTATGCCTCAGTGGTTACTGCTCTTGACCTCCATTCAACAACGTGGAAGCAAATCTTTGCTTGATTTCAGGGGGACACTACTGTGGCTTTGGGAACATATCCCAGGGGAGCCTTCCCTATACCAGAAGTCGGGCTTATTGCCTCCCAGGTTTCACAGGGAATAACACTGTCCACTCCGAGGTGAGGGGACATCACTGTCCTCTCTGATCACAGGGGGATGGTTCCAGAGGAAGGTATGGAAATGCTAGAGTTCCCTTTCATAAAATAGCCAGCTCACCATGATTTTGGTAAATGTTAACATGGTAGTCACGCTGGGGTGAGAGATGACTTTGCAAGGAGGTTAACATCACTGAATTCGTCCTGTGGGAAATAGAAAAGGGGGGAAGTCAGTTTACTCTTTCGTAACCCCAGGTCAGAGAGTAATGGTCAGGGGCCTCTCTGGATGTCAGGGATACAAACCACTGGGCACATGAGCATCTGTGGCAGGGCTGGGGGCAAAAAGATGATGTCATGGAGTCCTGTGAGCTCAGCTGAGCCCTCACAACCTGCGGCCAGCTGTCTTTCCCTCTTCTCTTTTTGTGGAACTGGCTCCCTTGCACTCTCTCAGAGTCCCTGAACCCCCCTTCCTGTGACTGGTCTTCACCCAGACTGTGCTCCTGGACGTGGACTGAGTCAGTTGCACCCTTGCCTGTTTCCCTCCCTGGCATTTGCTCAGCCTTGAAGTAGTCAAGCCTATTGCCCCATTGCTCTGTTCTTTTCTCCTCCTGAGGCATAGAGGTGTAGAGTAGAGGAACTTGGTTTGTTTTTCTTAGTCTTGTAAAGAGAGGACCCTTCCTTGGGCAAGGATGGATGGGTTACTCAGAGCCCATTGTCCTGTCTTATGGGGCTCTTCTAGCAAACTTCCCCAGGATGACCAGCCAAGAAGCCATCTGTATCCTATAGGACCCAATGGGTATCCTACCTGCCGCCTAACAGAGACAGCTGCCTGCTAAGTGAATGATGCTCCATGCAGTTCTATGGAACTGTACAGATTTGTAAGCAAATCTTCACAGTGTGCATGGCCTTGCAGCATGGTGGCCTTGTGACACAGTGGCCCTGTAGCACAGTGACCCTGTAGCATGGTGACCTTGTAGCATGGTGGCCTTGCAGCATGGTGGCCTTGCAGCACGGTGGCCTTGTAGCATGGTGGTCTTGCAGCATGGTGGCCTTGCAGCACGGTGGCCTTGCAGTACGGTGACCTTGTAGCAAGATGGCTTTGCAGTTGTTGTTGTCCATGAGGGCCAGCAGGCTTATCCACCAGAGATGAGGCCTGGCTCATCTTTACTTTGTGGCAGGCAGGCTTTGAGACCTCTGTCAGAATATAATTTCCTTTCCTTCCATTTCTGGAAGGGCTTTGTAACCCCCCCAAAACAGAAAATGACCTGCTTGCAAAGCCAGTTCCATTCTCCCACACAATCCATTGCCTTCTGGACAAAGACCTGGGCAGGGAGGAAAGCACAGGCCTGGATCCCTGTCTACTGCAAATTTGCCTCATTATCTTTCAGAATCCTACGTAGGCTGAATCTCCGATTAAAGACTGTCTCAGAATTCATCTTAGGGTGACCAGTTTGCCCTGGTTTGGGCAGGATTTTCTGGTTTTAGCACTAAAACCCCATGTTCCAGGAAACCCTCCTGTCCCAGGGAAACTGGGCTGCTCGTCCCCTCCCTGCACTCTTTTGCTTCGGGGTTTGTAAGTTTGTGATTGCACACTCAACACTGTGCCTTTCTGGCAGACCTGGGGCTCTGTGAAGCCAGGGCTTCTGGCTTGCTCATCTTCATCTCCCCTCATGCCTGGAACTGGATGTTGCCCTCCGAATATTTGTTGAGCTTGAGTTGCTGCTCAAGGCTTGGGTGCTGAATAAGTAACTCTACTCTTATTTTAAAATTTATTTCAAACATTTTTGTTTGACAAATTACAATTGTATATATTTATAGGATCCAATGTGATGTTTTGCGATATGTGTATACTGTGGAATAATTATGTCTAGGTAATTAACATATCCATCACCTCACGTGTTTATCATCATTTTTGGAAGTGAGAACACTTAAAATCTACACTGAGCAATTTGAAATATGCAATATATTATCATCAGCACTGATCCTCATCATGTGCAATAGAGCACTCAAACTTATTCCTCCTGTCTCACCGAAATTTTGTACCTTTTGACCAATAGCTCCCTATTCCCTGCCACCCTCCTCAACCACCAGCCCACTCTCCACTTCTATGAGTTCAGTTTCTTTAGATTCCACATGTGAATTAGATTATGTAGTATGTCTCTTTCTGTGTCTGCCGTGTACAATCTCAGTATTCTACATTTCTGATGTGGCCCCTGCTTTATTACTGAAAAAGAAAACTGGAGATCCCAGCCTTTGTAACAGTTATGGAGGCCTCATTGTCTGAGACTATTACCTGTATTTATAAATTACTGATTTCTTTTCTAAATATTGTTGTAGATAACCAAAAAACACAAAAGAACATATAATGACACACAATTCCATCACTGGAGAAAAATCACTGTGATTTAGTACGTCTCTTTTTTAAAATAAAAATGAAATCACTTTATAGTCTGTTTTTTAATTTTCTCATATAAAGTGAACATTTATCTCTGTTAGTGGGATTTTTCTGTTGCAGAACCAAAAACAGATTTTAAGTATTTTTGGCAAAAGAACTCAAAATAGACCTTTCATTTGATCCCAGAATCCCAATACTGGGCTTCTACCCAGAAGAAAAAAAAATCGTTTTATCATAAGGACATTTACAGTGGATTATTTACCACAGCTCAGTTTATAATCACCAAGATGTGGAAACAAGCTAAATGTTCATCAGCCCAGGAATGGATTAATAAACAGTGGTATATGTATATCATGGAATACTACCCAGTCATAAAAATGATAGAGACTTAACATCTTTTGTTTTACCCTGGATAGAGTTGAAACACGTTCTTCTTAATAAAGTATCACAAGAATGGAAAAGCAAATATCCAATGTACTCAATACTAATATGAAGCCAGTAGATGATCTAATACATGCCCATAAAGGAGTTAAGCTCAATTTATTTCAAGTTGAGGGGAGGGGATCTAGGCAGAGGGAGGAGGAAAGGACAGGAGAGGGATGGGTATTCTTCCACTTAATGGGCATAATGTAAGTGTATTTGGCACATTTTCTGGGTGTGGGACACAACTACAAGAGGGACTTTACCTAACAAATGCAAACACTATAACCTGTTCGTACCCTTGTATTACTCTGAAATTAAAAAAAAAAGAATGATGCAAACAAACGCCTAAAAAGCTCTTATGCACAAGGACATGTCCTCTTGGGATGCCTCCTTATGAAAGCCAGACCCAGGCTATAAAGAAGCCCAGGCAAGACAGCTGAAGGACAAGAAGCCACATGGGGAGAGACCCTCAAGAGCTCCCAGCTAAAATATGTCCCTGTAGCCACACATCTGTCCTCAGCTCTACCACACGGAACAGAACTTCCAAGGAGAACCCAGTCAACCTGCAGAATCAAGAGAAATAATAAATTGCCACTGTTTGAAGCAACTCCAGTTTAGAGTCACGCATCAGTAAATAACTGCAATAGTGGCCTTCAAAACAAAAAAATCTAAAAACGAATTCATCTGATTTTGTTTGTATATTTTTATTGTGCTGAGTCATTTAGCTATAGAAATATAAAATGAACATATGCTGATTAAAAAAATTAAGGCCATTTTAAAAGGGAGAGAAGAAAACTCACCCTGAATATCAGCCCACTACTGAGATAATCTTATTAACACTGTAGTGTCTGTCTTCCCAGACATTTCCCTGAGCACCAGTGCACATGCTCATACATGCAGAAGCTCAAGGCTGAACATCTCTTTATTCTTATTTATTTGTTTTTTTAGAGACATATTCATACTCCAGTGTCCAGGCTGGAGTGCAGTGACTTGATTATAGCTCACTGTAACTTTGAATTCTTGTGCTCGGGCACTTCTCCTGCCTTAACCTCCCAAGTACCTGGAACTTCAGGTACACACCACCATGCCTGGCTAGTGTTTATTTTTTTTTGTAGAGAGAGGGTCTTGCTATGTTGCCCAAATGGCCTTAAACACATGGCCTCAAATGATACTCAGTATCACTTGATCCCTTTAACAGTAAATTTAATTTACTTTCACTCCAATTTTAGGTTTACAGTGATTTTAGGTTTAACATGGTCAGAATAATACCACTAGAAGGGCATACTTAATAATTGTGGTAGTTGTGTCAGACATATAAATTGATTCATGTGCAATATTTCATTTTATTCAAATAGGAAGCTCCCTCCCCCCTGCCACCTGGCACTCTATAGATGCAAAAACTGAGATTCAAAAGATTCGTTTACCTGCTCAAGGTCACATCTGGTGATTGCAGCCAACATTTCAGTCTGGATCAGTTTGACTCTGAAGCTCAAGCACAATCTCATAACCATCAATACACTATAATTCTTATACTCCATGTTATAGGCTGCATACCAGTGGCTGGTTTCAGAGATCATAATGAAATGATTCAAATACTATTTATGTGTACTCAAAAATGGAAACCTCCCCAATTGCTGGGATTATAGGCCTGAGTCACACTTCACCTGGCCCCAATTCTCTTTAGATACTTACTGGCCATTTGAATACTACATTTCTAAAGTGTTTATTTGCATTTTTTTCTAGTTGTGTTTCAATTTTTCATATGGACTTATATGCTCATTTTAGTATATTAGGGCTAAATCATTTTGTTTTAAAATTTTAGCAATATTTCCCTCAGAATTTAATTTCTTTTTAGCCGTTCTCTTTTTTTTCTTTAGAACTTTAAATTTTAATGAAATGCAATGTACCAATGTTATCTTGTTAGTTTCTGCTTTTGGTTTAATGTTAAAAAACAAAATAAAACAAAATCTTTAGTCACCCTTAAACTATTAAAAAAGTATGGCTAAGTATGAATTCTCTTTTTTGTATTTTAATTTCTAATCCATCTGGAATTCATCTAGAACTAAATTTACTTATTTCCCCCTAGAAGGCCAGCTAATTGTTCCAACATCTTTTTCCATTTAATTAGTAATGCCAGCCTTAGCATATATATGTAGTGTTCTCATTCTAGTTATTCTCTAGAATATTCTGCAGCTTTTTTTTTTTTTCCCTTTACCAGTGAAATTTGGAATGGTCTAATCCCTCAGGTATGGGTTCATTCCTGGTCTTTCTATGACATTGATCTACTTACATCAGGTTTTTTTTTTTTTTTAATACTGCAGTGTCTAGTGTATATGGTCTGAACCACACAGATTAGCTGAAATTTATTGACATTTTCTCTATAGTATAATATGGTTAATTTTTATAAATATTGACAAAAAGTTACACTTTATATATGGTATAAACCTCTGTCTTTCTCTCTCTTATCTGTAATTTCTATTACTATTAGGTGTGGGTCTAAATGCTTTTATTTAGTATTTATTTATTTATTTATTGAGACAGAGTCTCACTTTGTTGCTCTGGACGTCATAGCTCACAGCAACCTCAAACTCCTGGTCTCAAGTGATTCTCTTGCCTCAGTTTTTCATTTTTAGTAAAGACAGAGTCTCAATCTTGCTTAGGTTGGTCTCAAACTACTGAGCTCAGGCAATCTATGTGCGTTGGCCTCCCAGACTGCTGGGATTACAGGTGTGAGCCACTGTGCCCAGCCTCTATTACTGTTAGGTGTGGGTCTAAACTTTTTTTATAGAGAGATTTGAAGTTTGATTTGTTGGGGGAAGGAGACCCTTTTGACTTTTAGATTAAGTAATTGCTTTTCACTGGAGAGTTCTGCATAGGGAATTGGAGGTGCATTTTCAGATAATAATAACATGCTTCTTTTGCTCTTTTTATGACTATTTTTTCCTTTTAATCATCCTTTCCTGAATTGTATTGTTATAGATGTTTCTTGTTTACTTGAGTTTAGTTTTTTGATTCAGTATGAGGTTCCCTCCCTCCTTCATTGATGGCTTTATTCTTAAGTCTGGCTACTATGTTGGTTGCATTTGTTTTTACTTAATTTGCATTGGTGTGTTACTTGTTCTCAGTTAGTGTCTTATCCACTCCCCTCTTTAGATATACTTTACAGTGGACAGAGTGCACTTTCCTCTCCTGCCCTCTAGACTTTGGCCTTTGGTATGGGCTTGCTTTAACCAATGGGGGAAGGGACAGTGGCTGGTTTTGAGCAGAGGCTTTAAGAAGCACTGTGCTTTTGATTTGTCCCTTGAGCTCTATTCCCTGGTATAGCCCCAGACAGTGGCTGCCCCCAAGCTTGGGACATGAAGTGAGAAGACAGAGGAGCCCATCAAAACCACAGCCCACTTAGAGACCAGCATTTTTGTTGAGATTGAATTGTTTGTTACTGTGGTTACCATGTTTTTATCCCTTTTCCCATTCATTCTTAAAATTATTTTCTTCCTTTCCTTCAACTACTCGTCATCAAAATGCTATTCGGCTAGAATGAAGTAGGTCAGCCATAAGGGGATCAGGGCCTGTGTGCAAGGGGAAGGGACAGGGGCTGTGTAGGGCTAAGAGATTGGCTGTGTCTGGGGAAATTGAGAAATGCAAAACAATTAAGTTCACAAACTTGCCACCATATACTTATGTTGGTAGTACTATACATACAACATGGTAAGATTTCATAATTTTGGTATATCAACGTCTCACAGCTGCGTTCATGTTGACATGTGGCAGTGTCTTGCTGAGTGGTGTTCATTATGATTCTTTTTTGCGTGCTGTCACAAGAATGTCAGAGCTTGAATTAGAGCAACAAATAAATGCTAAATCTCTTGTTAAAACTTGGTAAAAGTGGAAGTGAGATCAGGGGCATGTTAGTCAAAGTTTATGGTAATGAAGCCATGAAAAAAAAAGCAGCAGTGTACAAATGGATTAAACATTTTTGTTAGGGGAGAGAAAGCAGAGGTGAGGGTGGTCAGTAATGAGCAGAACTAACAAAAACACTGCAAAAATAATTCATCAAATAGTACATGAAAATTTTTGAAAAACACAGAAGACCAAGTGAACAGTGATAGAAAAATAGGAAAATCTTAACTGAAAATCTTGACATGAAAAAGGAGTGTGCAAAAATGATCCTGAAGGAGCTTTCTAATAAAAACAAAGGAGAGCCACAGTTTGCCAAGATCTTTTGGAGACTCAAGATGATGTTTTGGGCCATGGTATCATTGGTAATGAAATGAGTGTACCAATACTACCCTGAAACAAAGCATCAAAGTGCACAGTGGAAGTCAGCTAATTCTCCATAACTTACAGAATTCTTTTCATGTAAATCAAGAGTTAAAATGAAGATGCTAACTTTTGCATTATGAATTTGTACCAACTGGACAAAGAATTAGCCAAGTTTACTTAATCAAGTGCTGAAAAGGCTGATCTGAACTTTCACCAATAACTTGAGGCTCTTGCATCATGACAATGCACCAGCTCACACAACACTATCTATGAGGGAGTTCTTAACCAGTAAACAAATAACTATAATAGAATACCTTCCCTATTCACCTGAGCTGCCCACTAGTGACTTTTTTCTTTACCTGAAGATAAAGAAAATATTTAAAGGAAGACATTTTGATAACTTTCAGGACATCAAGGGTAATATAATGACAGTTCTGATGACCATTCCAGTAAAAGAGTTCTAAAATTTCTTTGAAGAGTAGACTAGACACTGGCATCAGACATTGTTTTCCAAGCAGCATACTTGGAAGGTGACCATAGTGATATTCAGCAATGAGATATGTAGCATTTTTTCTAGGATGAGTTGGCAAACTTAATTGTCAGACCTCATATGGGGAGGATAATGGAAGTCAAATATCTTATTATTGGAAAGATGGAAATGGAGTTAGCCAGAATTTGGGTTGCTAGATTTAGCAAATAAAAAATACAGGACACTATTTGGGACAGATTTATATTAAAAGATAATTTATTGTTTACCTGAGATTCTAATTTAACTGGGTATTCTGTGTTTTATCTGGTAATTTTAGACAAAGTAAGCCCTATGGTGTTGGATTGGAATTGGAGGTACCAGCATGAACTCACACATTTTAATATATGTATGTGTAAGTAAATATAGATGTAAAAGTGACTCGCATGTGTGTACATACATATATTTTCTAACTCAGTTTACTCAAAGGGATGGGGACAATGACACTCTGGTAGCTATTAGCACATGTAGTATACAGGCCTTGGTTTCCAAAAATTCCCAGGAGTCCTGGTTCCTTTACTAGGGTCAGGGATGGGGAAAGGACACCATGAGCTGGAGAAATAAGCCAAGCACAGGACGTTAAATCTCTCATGTCCTCACTCATATGTGGGAGCTAAATATTGCAACAATTGATCTCCTGGAGACAGAAAGTAGAATGATTCCAGGTTCCAGAGCCTAGGAAGGGTGTTGGGGAGAGGGGGATAAAGTGGGGATGATTAAGGCGTGCAAAAAGATAGTGAGATAGAGAGAATGAATAATACTTGATAGCACAAAGAATGGCCATAGTCAACAGTAAGTTATGGTATACTTTAAAATATCCAAAAAAGTGGAATTGGAATGTTTCTAACACAAAGAAATGATAAATGCCTGAGGTGATGGATCCCTTAATTACACTGATTTATATACTTATAGTAATTAAAATTAAAAATTTTTAAAAATAAGATGAGCTTGGAGCACCATGTTGTGCCAAGATTTAAGAAAATGCTTAACAAATGATGGAGAGCACAGAAGCCAGCTGGAGGTAGCTCCTGCTGGCCAGCTTTGGGGCTAAACTCAATTAAATAACAAAAGTTAGTGACTGTTATCTTTTCCATAAAATGGAAATCTTTAAGTTCATACTAACATAAATAAATGAATAAGTTGGGAGAAGAGATAGACTTTCCTTATAGTAGAAAGAATCATCATAATAGAAAATCGTTCACTACACAGCAATTTTCATAGTAATAATTAATACAGGCAAGAAATATCAATGGGTGCTAAAATTAGCGTGTGATTGTGTAATAGTGTACTGTGGAAGCCAATTTTACATGACTTCTAAGTACCTCCCTGAAAAATATTTCTTTCTTTTTTTCTTTTTTTGCAGTTTTTGGCCGGAGCTGGGTTTGAACCTGCCACCTCTGGCATATGGGCGCCAGGCGCCCTACCCCTTTGAGCCACAGGTGCCACCTGTGAAAAACATTTCTTAATCACAAAAGGGAAAAGTATTTTTGCTATAGAAAAATCTCTTCAGTGAAGTCATCAGAGTTAACACCACTACTAACAGCACAAGTGAATTTTGTGTAGCACCCACCAGGGTGCAGTAAGAACATGTCTATAATATTCAAGAAAAATGCAAAACTTGACTCAAATCCTGTGGAAATATCAAATTCGCTTTGAGAGACATTTTACAAAATCACTTATCTATACTCTTTATGAGAGGGCCAGACCAGTGCCATTTTGTTGTTTACTGCATTAGATCTGTTCCTAGCCCCTCCACCCCAACCTCTGCCGGTAAGACCCGCAGGGCCACTCCCTGCTGCCTCGCCCACCCCTGGTTGTACAGCTGTTGAGCTATTGATTAAGCCATCTTAGACAACACTGCCATTTAAGGCAATAGGTTTCAGTTTCCTTGAAATGCAGGGATTCTCCTCAATCACGTGGCCTGGTTATCCAATCAGACTGTACCACCTAGTCAGACCTCTACGTAGTCACTGGGCAATCCCCCAACCCACGGCCTGTACCAATCCAGATCCTCCCGTACTAATGAAATCATCAACCACCAATCAAGAGTGTACCCATACCCGACCCTACCCTTCTTGCCTTTTATACCCCATAAAAACCTTCCACACCTCAGGTTTGGGGCTCGTCCTCGGCTTGCATGTCAGGAGAGTCCAGGCTCGGGCTTGAATAAAGCTCATCTCTTGCTTTTTACATCGGAGTGTGTCTCGGACTGTCTGCTGGGGAGTCTTGGGGGAATTTCGGGCACAACATTTACAAAATGTCAAGATCATTAAAGTTAAGAAAATACAGGAATTGTTCTAGATCAAAAGAAACTACAGACTTAGGGTGAAAGCGAGGAGTGTTCTGGATTTGATCTTTTGCTATGAAGAGTTACTGCCCCATTAGGTTGTATTGCCTGCTGCAAAGAAGAGAGCCAAGGCACTGAGACAGCAGGGGTTGCAGCAGACAAAGGGCTTAATAAAAGGATGCTAAGTGAGGAGATGGGAGAATTTCTCAAATCTGCCTCCATGAGAATTCGGAGATTAAGGTTTTAAAGGATGGTTTGGTGGGCAGGGGGTAGAGAATCACTAATACTGATTAGTTAGGTTAGGGCTGAAATCATAGAGGGTGTTTTAATTGTCTTCCTGAGCTGAGTCAGTTCCTGGGTCAGCGTTGTAAAACCAATTGAATCAGTTCCTTGATATAGGCCACTGGTCTGGTTGGGTCAGTTAGTCCACTAGCATGCAGGGCCTGGAAGATGTCTCAAAGACCAGCCTTATGTTTCACAAGGGTGGTATTATATATGGGAGCAATTAAGAAAGCTTAAAATCTTTTTGGCCATCCCTTATGTGACTCTGGAGTAGCAAGTAATTATAGGAAGGTAAGCTAGGGAATAATGGCTGGTTATGTATTTATTTATTTTTGGACTGTGCCTATACTTTTGCAGAATTTTGGTCCCTTCACAGTTCCCACCTTGTGGTCCTTTATTAATTTTATAGAAGGTGGTTTCAAAAGGACATTATTAGGAAGCAAAGCTTCCTCTGGACATGGGGGAAAGGGTATATAGGAGGTCACTGTATTATTCTTACAACTTTTCTATTGTAAAGGAAAATAAAAATCTCAGGGACCCACCTCCCAACTTGTTATTGTAAAGGGCAGGTAAAGCCTGGAGGCTGAGTCCTATCACAGCCCCTTCCAAATAAACAGCTGGCAGGATCACTCATAGGAAATTCTTTGCTGGCCTCCCATAAGTGAGGACATGTAAATTGTAACTCTGCCTATGTCTGTGTTCTAAAACTAAGGTTTGTTCATTCTACACTTATAACGTGGATTACAAGTTTGGCTTTCAAGGTGTAGAACAGAGACACATGAGATCAAACTTTTTTCCAGCTATCCAGGAACATCTACATAATTGATGCTTCCTCCACTCCCCCTTTCTCTTTTAATATTCATCATACTTTATGTAAAATACAGATTTCCTGGGCCTCACAAGAATGTAACCATTTACCTCACCTCATTCTCAATTTCCTTTTCTTTTTTTTCTCTAAGACATTTCCTTTTAACAGCTGGAGGAGCTAATGTAAGTCTTTCCTTTTAAGCACTAAATCCCATTTAGAAAAACAGTCACAGATGCATTTATGGCTGGTCTTTTCCCCAAGTATGTCCTCAAACTTTGGCTTAATAAACCTCCATTGGCTAAGACTTTTGTCTCAGTCACTTAAAAAAAAAATTAAAAACCTGACTTCTAAATGTCTATTTTATTTCTGGTTTACTATGTTTTTTTAGCTTTCTTGATTTTTGTTTTCCCTGATAACTATTTTAGATTGTTTCTTTTTCCTAATAACATAAACATATATTTCTCTATTTGTTACTTTAGCATCTAAGCAGTATTGGTGGGCTCTGGGGGAATAAAATAAGAAAATCAGTACAGTTACCTTTCCTTCTACTTCCATCCCCTTCTGCCTCTTTGAAAATGCTCTGAGAATTACTTTCCTGCATTCTGTAGGTTTTTCAAGGATTAGAACATTTATATATTGTTTTGGAATCATGAGAACCCCAGTTTCTTAGATTTAGCAATGTGTTTAACTGGCTTCAGTATTCTATTTCTCTCAATTAGTAGATGTAATTTTTGGTAGGTTTTAGGAAGGGTGGGGGAAAGTTAAATCATTTTCCTGAAGGTTTGATATTTTAAATTTATAAAACAAACTGGTAATAGGTTTATAGAAAAAAAGACATACTTTTATTAATGTACATATGTGCACAGGAGTCAAACAAAATATGAATACTTAAAGAAAGGGCCAGATAGTTGATGATGTTTTTATATCCTACTGAGGTTACAGAAAGAAAAGGGGCTTGGAGCATGGCAAGGCAGGTTATGGGAGGGAGAGAGAAAGAAAGGAACGGGCTACAGGTGGTCTTGTTATGCAGGCAGCAGCTCTCAGAAAGACTTGGTGGTAGCCTGTGTCAGTCTGTGTCAGACGCTCAGTTAATCCTTCCTAGATCCAAACAGGGAGGCTTAAGAGGAAGCCTGTTTGCATCTGTTATTTATTTCCCTTTATTTTCTCTATGGATACAAATCTCCCCACACAAGAGTAGATCTTCAGGGCTGTGTCCTGTTGTAACAGAGTAGTTACTTCTATGGATATGGGAGCTCATAATTGAGAGTGGGGAATATGCAACAGAAGGAATGGCCTGAAAAAGGGCAAAACTGTCTTCTCTCTTGAAAACTTCCCCTACTCTTTTTGAGAACTGAGACCTGCATCACAGCTGGTCTTTGGGAAGATAGGATTATTAGAATCATTAACTGTGGTGGAGACAATAGTCTAGAACCTAAGGCACTCCTTTTAAAAGCTCTGTATTTTTGCTCATGTATAAGATGATAGCATTTAGACAGGAGTCTCTGTCCTCCTTATTTGCAGGAAAATTAATAAATCTCTTTTTCCTTTTTCTTAAACTGTTAGGTAGTTAGGAACAGCACTCCTGGGGAAGGAAGACAAAGGTGGACTCCCAGGCTGCCATCTTGGAGCGGCCCATCTTGATTTTGGCCCAAATAATTAATTGCACCTGGGGAGGGGGGGCCATTCTACCAATCTGCCAGTCAGAACTGTAAAAGGGTGTAGAAGATTCTTTTGCCTAGCAACAGGTACAATTGAGTCTTGATAGTGACCTAGAACAGCCTTAAGACTAATTATCGTGTCATTAGCTTAAATCTACATTGTGGTCTACTCCATCCCCTATCACCTCTCAGAGAAGCTCATGGGATGTCCGATGCTCAGTAAGACTCTGGTTTCAAGGTGACCTCTGAATAAAGAGGTAGACCCAACCCAGGCAATGTAAAAGAGAACCCCTGGCCATATTCAAGGCCTCTTTGCCCACTTACCCTGGCAATGGAGGCTCCTTTGCTGTCTACGGAGAACATATCCTGCTTTGTAGACTTTCTTATTCTCACAACCTATCTTCCCTCCTTCACTAAATTTTGTTTCATATTTAGCTGACTTTGGGGTGTCTGGTCATTTTTCAACCAAAAGCACTCCGAGAACTGAGGATCATGACATGAAGGCTATGTTAACCAGTTTGATGAAAATATTTGAAATTGTATATGAAAACACCACACTGCACCCCAGAATTGCATTAATGTACATCGTTATCACTCAATAAAAAAAAAAGGGAAAAAAAGGAAAGAAAAAAAAAAGAGCTGAGGATCTAGGCAGCTGTCTAAAACTGCAACATTTTGGGAGGTGGGTGGCTGCTTTCAAACCCAACAAAACCATCTGTTCTCATTCTTCAGATGTGGCCTCAAGGGCAAGTGCCACGCTTTTGCTAACACCTACTCCCAAAGCCAGCCATGACACCTAAAGTTATTCTATGGAGACATTACTCTGCGGTAATTATTGGGCCTACTTGTTTGTGAGTAAGACCCCCATTCTGGAGAGGGTTCTGCTGCATACCCAGAAGGAAGGAATGTTGCTCAGAGAGGCCAAGGAGGATCTAGACAGACGGGCCTTGCTGGGTTCACCTGCTCAGCCCATCAGCATTAGATCATTCTCTTCATGTTCAATCATATTTCTACACAGCTGTCTCTTACCAGATGAAGAGGGTCTGGCCTCCTGTCACCATTAGCCCATGTGCAGAGACAGGGATAGGTTAACCTAACTTATTTGTCAGAAGGCTGGGATTCTGGAGAACAGTGAGAGTAGCTTCAAGACTGCTCTTTTATTCCATTTCCAAATTGAAGTTTTATACAAAAATTCAAAGTAAAAATCATGTTAATGTTTGTCTTGGACAACAATAACTAGCATAACTCATGACCCCAAACAACATACCAATTCGAAAGTTAGTCTCCCATTGCCAGGTCATGGAAGAAGCCCAAGTGCCCATCGATCCATGAATGGATCAACAAACTGTGGTATATGTACACCATGGAATACTATGCAGTCATAAAGAAAGATGGAGACTTTATATCCTTCATGTTAACATGGATGGAGCTGGAAAATGTTCTTCTGAGCAAAGTATCACAAGAATGGAAGAAAAAGTATCCAATGTACACAGCCCTATTATGAAACTAATTTATAGCTTTCATATGAAAACTATAACCTAATTATAGCCTAAGAATATGGGGAGGGGGGAAGGAGAGGGAAGGGGAGGATGGGTGAAGGGAGGGTGATTGGAGGGATCACTTCTATGGTTTATCTTATAAGAGTACAAGTGAATCTTTCTAAGAGTAGATAT
>CAUYQV010178187.1:0-18790 GCA_963574575.1 Galagoides demidoff
AATGTTTTAAAACTATAACTGAGAAAATGACATGAAGGCTGTGTTGATCATTTTGATGGAAGTATTTCAGATTGCATGTGAAAACCCCACACTGTACCCCAGAAGTGTATTAATGTACATAGTTATCATTCAATAAAAAAAAAAAAAGCTAATGAATGGCTACATAGATGCACATAACTGGCAAGGAGCATTCCTGTTCTGACCACACTTCAGCCCTCGCCTGCCGAGGTTGCCAATACAGAAAGCCTGCGTGGAGGTTTCTCCCCAGCGGTCTTGCCGTTCCTCCTCTTTATATTTCTCTAAATTCTACTCCTTCATTCATACCTATTCTGAGGCCAGTTTCCTCCGTCCCCAGCCACTTCTGGCTCTAAATTTCTCTAACGCATCAACTGTGAGCTCCTGTCCTCTCTCTGTGTGGGATTCTGGGTGCAAACGCACGTGGCAAGGAGTGGCTGCTCTGTGCATCCTGTGTCACAGTGCCCTGGGTGCCGGGTGTGGCCCTCTCCCTCCACCCTCTCAGCAAATGGACGGCACCAGTCTACTTCATCAAGAGAGATCGGCTCGATAGCCCTTAACTCTCAGGCTCCTGCCACCATGCTCATCTCCCCAACTTCTTTGCTGCCTGAGCCCCGGACCTCTCCCCCGGGTTTCTGCTGTGCTGCCCTGTCACACAACCCTCCTGTTCCTCTCACTCCGGCCTCCCTTCTCTTGCTGAGCTCTTTCTCCCTGGTGCTGGTTTCGGGCTTCATTCTCACTCCCCTAGAGCCATCATTTTATGTTCACGTCTCAGCCCTGTCACCAGAGCCAAGTTGCAGTCTCCTATCTCCAGCCCCCTGCTAGAGATTTCTATTGGGGTGTTTCTTCATGATCTCTCAATTTACATGCCCAAAGCCTGAAATCAAGATCTCGCCCCAAGACTGTGTTCCATGGCTCAGCTTCTGCGCCAGTGGCACTGCCATCTTCCCACTCGGCCAGGTTTGAAAGCTTATCTTTTCATTCTTTCCTATTCATTCATCAAGGCTGGTGGTGTTGATTGGCTTCCTTCCTCTCCACTCTTCACCCCCCCCAGTGCTGTTCCAAACTAACCCTGTCATTAGTCTCTCTCTATCCACTTTCCTCCAAAGCAGAATGCTCCAACCACTGTTTCCATTACTCTACAGCTCAAAACCTGACTCTCAATTTTCTATCATATTATCAGGGAAAACCTCCGGCTGACCACCGAGGCCCTCTGCAGCCCAGCCAACTGCCAGCAAGCCAGGCCTGCTCTCACCAGCCCACCTTCTCATTATCACGCAGTGATCTCGGCCTCCCCTGTGCCATTGGTGGTTACTCCTTTTACCAGGAATGCTTTCTATGCCTGTCTTACTTCAGATTCCTGCTGTCCGTACATGCTACAAAGGCACCTTCCCAAAGACTTTTCAATGATTCCCTCATGCCCACGTCTTTCTCATTGTCTTCCTCATGGCTCAATGTGCAGGGCGTGAGGTGGCACCACGGGGAGCCCATGCCTTGTATTTCAGAGTTAGACCCATGCCCCATTTGCTCCTCCAAGGACGAGGTACCAGCATCTCACGAGGCATCTCATCCCCCAAGATGGATTTGCTATGGAGCTAAGTTATCAGGTTTAGTTTTTGTTTAACTTGACCAGAACGTGGGTGGAGATCACAAGGCTTGAAAAGGGGGAGAGAGGGGCTGCAGTTCCGAAGGGTAGCAACCACTCCTAAAATCCCGTCTCTGAGAACACAGGGAGAGTAAACAAGCTCCAGCGTGTGAGGAGCACAGTCACCATCTACATGTTTCTTTTCACAGCTGCAAAAATATTTCATCAGGTTGTCAGCCTCTGACTTCATCTCACTTTGGTAAATAAAAACAAAGCTACTGCAAAATGCTATCAGCAGTATGAGCTCCCGCGGCGTTCGCCACGTTTGTGAGAACAGGCCCCACAGACTCCTCTGAAGTTCGGCTTTCACAGAGGGTGTTTTGAATGAAACTCGTCATTTCGTGTATTTCATACACAGCTATACTTACTTGCCACCCAAACTACTGACGCTTGTAGATTTTGAACAGCGTCAGATGTTTACCTTCATGTGTTTTGCAGAAGTGTCAGTAACCTGGGAAAGAAACCCAGCTGAAAAACCCAGCTGCTGAGGGAAGGACCCAGTCTACTTCGTGGGACACAAGGACTTACAAACAGCCAAATAATCGCGAGGAGTACACAATATAAATGCTTTATTGCTAGCACAGAGGATTCTTTTTAAGTAAATTAAAAGAAATAAATCTTCATTTTCACATTCTATATTGCAGTCCAAAGGTAACTAGCTGTTCAATGGACGTGTCCACTTGGACACAGGCTACAGGAGAAGAGCATGGCATTCACGTGGAGGAACTCGGGAACGCGGCATCTGTCAAGGCTCCAGGCACTGGGCTGCTGAACGCACTGTCGGTTGTAAGTAACAGCAAGTAGAGATTTCTTTAACACATCATGGATAGATAAGAGTTATAAATAGAAAACCGGTATGGTTAGAAAGCAGAAAATCGTTAAATACAGAAGGCTAGATATATGTCGCCCATATCCACATACTCTAGGTTATGTTTGGTACTTTTAAATAAATGATCTGCATCTAAGTAAAGACCATATTGGATTTGGTAGCTGGAAAGAGGGAAGGAGGCTAACACTGCCCGTGTCAAACTGATGGAGTCACTAGAAGGCAGAAGAGGAGTGTGAGGCTGGGGGGAGGGGAGCTGAGTCACCTCACACCTCCTGCTCTGTAGGCTGCTGCTGGCTTGGGGCAGGAATGGGGTGTGGACAAGCTGCTGGGCATGACAGAGGCGCTCTGGTGGAGCATGGCAGTCACGGCGCATGGGAGCTCTGCAAATGGAATAGGACATCCCCAGGCTTGGCCAGATTTTCCAAGGTTATTGCCAACGGATTTAGGACACATTAGTAGGGTGGGATAGGCCAAAGTAACACTTGTGGCACCCGAATTAGCAGGTTTTGGTGCAGGAGATGGGGTGCAGAAGAAGCCATACATTCTAACCATAGAAATAATTCATTTAGTAAGAACTGCTGCTCAATGCTAGAAACAGGATTATTTCTGTAAGGCCTCCAGCATTATCAAATTCTCCAGCCTACCTGGATTGTTTTGGTTGGGTCTAAATAAGCTTTAGAAGGGAACTTATCCATCTACAAAAACTAACCTACCCCCTGTCTTATTCAAGAATAACCAAGAAGGAATTAAACACACCCACCCACACAAACATGAAACGAAACTGTACAGCAAGCTCAGAAGCTGGGGACTACATGTGATGACCTCTGTATCCATCACCCTGATCTTCTTTCACTCATGTTATGTATGTATCTAAAAAAACCGGATTGGGTCAGGGCTATCCTGAGTTCTTACTTCTTCGTACATCCGTAGTGTACCAGCTCCTGGCGTTTTCATGTGGTCTGACTCCTAACTAAAACCATTTCATGCTCTGCTTTGAAGAAATGGCTAACATGAAATGGTAATTTGGCTGCAAAAGCTTGGAAAATTGTTCCCGGCCCAAACATCGAATTCAGTCAGCTGAGATCTCCTTGGAAGAGGAGGAGGAGTGGGTGAGTGGGGAGAGCCCGGAAGGAGGAAAATGAAGGTGGTGGAAGGTTCCCTTTCCTCTGGAGGAAAGAAGTGATGACAAAGGTACCAACTAGAAGCTTCCTTATTTCAACCCTTGCTTCAGAGAGAGGGAGTCTGGATGTGCCCGGCAGCTCCTCCTCTTCCTTTCACCCCGTGCTCTCCTATTTGGTATCAGTAAGGTGACCCCTTACAGGGTGCCCAGAAGCCATGCCAGCTGCTTGCTGTCACTGTGCAGTGACCTGCCTGCCTACGTGTTATCATCTCAATCTTTAAATAAGGACTGTGGCTCAACTTTGTGTTCCTGAGAGCTGGGCCCTACAGAGAAAGCGGAGAGGGAGAGACGTGCAGGCGGCCTTCATCTTGCTCCTTGGCCTTCTTAGGAGTTCTTCTGGGGGATCTTTACCGTCACAGTCTTAACTTCCGAATACTCTCGCAAGCCGAATTCTCCCCTGAAACACAGAAATGGGTAGGATCAGACGCCGGGGCCCGGCAAGAGTGTGAGTCCCAGGAAGGTGCAGGCATCACCTGCTAACAGCCGGCCCTGGGGTCTCTCATAACGATTCCTAAGGGGGGGGCAGCCTGGCCTTCTTGTGAGGGGCAGGAAAACTGTCATCTCATGAGCAGCCACCCCTGATTAAAGTTAAAGGATTGTGATTTTTCTTCCACAATATTGAACAGAAAGGTAATAACTCCCTCCCAGCTACTCAGAGAACGAGGCCTGTGGTTAGTCTTGGAGGAGGGCACACAGCTGACCCTGGCCCATGTGTCTGGGCTGTGCACTGTAGGCAAAGGTGGAAGCAGGCCCATGTCTCTGAGCACCTTGGCTGTGCTTCTCTCCTCAGGGCAGCACTGGTGCAGTTCTCGTCCTTCAGGACAGCGCTGAGCTTTCCTCCTCTCCCTTCCCTCCTGCTCCCAGACACCCTCTGCATGTCTCTGTTCCGACTGCTTACCCAGAGAGCTAGTCTCCATCAACTGAAAAGACAAGGTTAAGATTCCCAGGTGGGGACCTTCTCTGTTTGTTATTCTAGGTCCCCTTTTCCTTGTTCCCTAGATTTACTAAATGTGAACAAATATCTAACGGGCTCCCAATGAAATGCACAAACCATCTACAATGCTGTGAAGACAGAATCTGGGGTAAACAGGGTCCACACCCCCCAGTGCCTCAAGGGGGAAGACTTAGGAAATAAAAATAACTGACCGTAAGTAAAGAATTGGGAAGTGATAGTTTGCTTTCCCTCTGAGATCTTGGTCACGTATCAGGGATGGCCATTCACTCAGCCAAGCATCACTCATGAGTGATAACGACAGGTAGCACTGTGTAGGCTCAGGCAAGCAACACGAGTAACTGGTACCAGTCTCTGAGGATCGCGAAGGTGGTGAGGGCTGAGATGGAGGGCCAGGCCAGGGCTCACCTGTCTGAGGGTCCAGCCCACTGGACGCTCCCCTGCGGCAAGGACACTGGTGTGTGGCAGCACCTGCCTGCTGTGACACACCTTTCCTTCACCTCTCTTCTCTCACCTTGTCTTACTTGCCTTTTCTATTTCATTTTAGAATCAAGCATGTTCTCTTAATTCTTTTTCTTTAAAGTAACAGAACTTTTCTCTCAATCTCTTTAGCCGCTCCTTAGTGAAGCTTTTCCTGGTAGCTTCAGGAGAAGCGGCTTGTCTCTGCTCTGTGTTCACAGAGCCCCTGGGCACACGTTGACCATAGCACTTAGCACACTGGGAGGAAGGACTTGAGCATGGCTGTCTCCCCCACTGAGCTGTATTCTCCTAATTTCAAGTTTTGCCTCCCATCCTAGTATACAGCCTACATTACTGGGCACAAGGAAGGCACGTGATGACCGCGGAAGGCAGGCAGCAAGGGAGGAGGTCTTCTTCCGCTTCCCCCACCCCCAGTTCTACCTTGTTGTCACACCGTCTCCACCAGCAAAAAGCTAAAGAACCCTTAGAGATCTATTTGATCATGAAAGAATTAACAAAGGCTATCTTTTAAATAATTACAAAAGGTACAGAGTTACCGCCCCTGGGCTTTCCAAGTGAGACTTGCTGAAAGGACTCACTTGAGTCCTTCCCAGGGATCCTCATGGCCCCAGGCAGGCTCCAATTGCTCTGTTGGAAGCTGCTTTGAGCAGCAAGGGCACCTCAGTTGACATCAAGGGCAGCTAAGGAGAAATGGGACAAGCATGCCCTTCTCCTGTCTGTGTAGGTCACTGTCCTTGGAAGAATGAGAAAGATAAACCGCGACTGCCCTACTCATTATATGGCTCCCTCATTAACTCCAGCTGACTCGGAGTCTCCTTATTACCAGCTTCGCTCTGGCTCTCTCCGGACTTTTCCTGTCCTTGGGCAATCCCAAATGTGTCTCCTCATCATGGATATCATGTGCCTCCTGTTTGAAGTACGTTCACTTCCTTCTTGTTTTCTGGCTTGTGCACGCACTCGGGGCAGACTCTGAACCACACTTCCCTCCCACTCAGACCTCTGACTAGGGTGAGAGAAATGTCAGAAGTCTGGAGAGTCACAAACGTCACAGTTGTGGCTGCTCTCATGTGTGACTGCTGGGTCCCAGTCTCTGGGCGTGTGACGACATGGAAGACCCTGCTGGACTGGGGGTGCTCCTCTCCCAGGGCCCGGGAAATAAGCCAGGCGCAGCCTGCTCCGAGACAAAGTGAACTGAAATCTGCTGTCACCAGGACTGCCCATGGGCCCAGGCAGCAAGGAAAGCCAGTGAGAGGTCTTAGAGCAGAGCGACCGACTGAGGCAGCAGGGAGCGGAGAGGGAACACTGGCACTGGGGCCAGCAGACGGGAGCGCCAACTTGGCGCTGCCATTAACTGGCTGGAGGACTCCAGATGAGTCACCTCTATTCTCTTGGTACCCATCATCTCTCTGGCAGCAGGTCCTGAACCTCAGCACGTATACATATCACCCAAGGAACTTGCTTTAGATTCAGGAAACCTCCCCTCTGTTTCAGCAGCTCTGGGGAGGGACTCGGGAGACTGTGATATGGAAGGTCATTTGGCTCACACTTTAAGAAACACTGCCTGAAGTTCTCTGAATGCCCTCATGTTTAAATTATTCAGTAATTTAACCATTTCATTCTAGACTCTCTCTTTCAAGTCTATTTTCTTCAGTTAAATTTTTTTGGTATGTGTAGTTCTTCAGTTACCAGGGAAGAACCCCACTGGTGTACAAAAGGCAGGCATTACGATGCACTGCCACAGCTGGCCATGCATCAGCACACAGAGACATTTAGTTGCTTCTCAGCAGACTAGGCCATACTCCCTGAGATAGACGAAGTTTGGCACACCTAGAGGTAGGGTAACGTGCTGCTCTCAGCCAGTCATGTTAAAAATCTCTCAGACTTACCCATAAAACAAATAAGGGCTTCTGTTTAGGGTATGTATTATATTTACCTGCCCTCTTATCTGGCTGGGAGCAGCATTTCTCAGAGTAAGTCCCTAGACCACCTGTATCAGAATCATTCTACAAGCTTGTCAAAAATGCAGACCTGAGCCCTAGCCTAGCTCAGCTCGGAATCTCTGAGAGTGGGCCCGCAGACAGGCATGCTTAACAGTCCCCTGGACTGCAGGAGACTTCCTTAGTGCACCTGCTGCACGCCTATACCTGCACATGCCTGCGTGTGCACACAAACTTGAGAAGTCTTCATTCAATCTAATGCTGCTTCTCATTTTCGAAGCCTGTCTCAGTTATGAAAATGCTGAGGTCCACAGCTTTCTCTCCCTCCCTCAGTTTGTGACTTGACTTAAGGCTTGTGCTCTATCACCTCTCATCTTGGGGGAGCATAAATGAGGAAGTGAGGGGAAGGATGGGAAGAGCAAAGCACAGGGCAGGCGCTGATGGGCAAAACTGAGAACAGCTCAGCTAAGTCTTGGACTCTGAGAACTAGCCGCCAGACCATCAGACAACCTGCAGAGGGCAGCCCTCCCCGCGGCTCTCAGGGGCTGGGTCACCCCCCTTGGAGTTTGCCGCGGGAAGGGCTACTACCCTTCTCTGCTCCTCTCAGAGGTCGTCATGAGGGCTTAGGAACCAAAGCTACGGGGGTTCTGTAGGCCATGAGGCAAACAATTCTGCCCAGATGGAGGGTTGAATGGAGTTTCCAGGGCTGTATTTTGTATCAAATGAGACAGAAGACGCGAGGACCAAGACAGAGCAGCTTCTTTTACTTGAAGCATTTCCTGCCACTCCACATCACTAAAGGAAGAGAAAAAGTGTTTGGGGGGTACGTACAGACAAAGAACCATGTAATTTAGACAAGATGAAGTGAGTCTCATCAAACGGCACCATGTCCTAATTATTTTTAACTGCACTGGGAATGCCAAATCACTGTAGTGCTTACCAGACAAATAGAGGGAAATGGTTCGTTAGTCTCTGGGCCCCTGTTATGTGACGTTCTGACACAGCCACACTGTCCCCTGGGCCATTTTTCTAGGCAGAGAGAACATTTCCAATGGGAACAGACTAGCCTGAATAATGTCTCATACCTGGATCCTGACAGGAGCCTGCCCATGACAAGGGACCAGGGCTAGTCTGGGATTAGGCTCCATCAACCAGACATCATTTATTGCTAGTGTATTTTATTCCAGTGATTCACTTTGCTAATTATTTGGGCCAAAACAGTCAATGCAAGCAGCATTCTGAGAGCCAGTGACAGCCCCAACATTCCAGGGCCCAGAAGAGCACAGACATTGAGGCAGGAAATGAAATAACAAGTGGGAACTATCTGGAAAAGGAAGGAGAAAGGGAAGGTCGTATGGGAGTGGAGTACATGAAGACATTCTGAAAGCTGAAGGAACACTAATAACTGAGCAAACAGGACTCAGATCGGTTATTCACAGGTTCTGGCTACAAAGCAAGAGAGGGAGCCGGAAGCCAGAAGCGAGATTCAAGAGAGAACAGCTTCTCCCTGGCACTGCCAGAGACAGAACACAGAGGTACAGCTTTCACACTTTCATAACATTCATCTACTTGACTAATAATGTGATAGCAGCTCACATTTTCTGAAGGCTTGCCAACTGCTCTGTCTGATGTCTGCATACTTACCTCTGACACTTATTCCTCCCAGTGACCTCTGAGGTAGATATTAAGAGTATCTCCATCTTACAGGTATTAAGATATTTTTTGCACAGGTAGTAAGCAGTAGAGGCAGGTCAAGTCTGATCAATGTGATTCTAGAACTACTCTTAGCCTCCAAGCTATATGTACTTTATGATCTAATGATTAGGGGCTAGAAATCACCAGCTAAACTCTGAGTATGTAAGTCCCCTGGCCTGGCCTTACAGGTTCCCTGCACCTCCCCAGACACACCACACTTACATTTTACTACAGGGCCTCTCTTACTCTTCCCCCACTGTTATCTGCTTTGCTCATCGACCTTGAAAACATAGTTGCCTTTTCCCATCTACTCGTGTGTTCCTCTCCTTGAAAGGTCAATTCAAATCTCTGTACCAGATCATGCCTGTGGATTTCCCAGACTTCGCAGCTTACAATGATCTCCACCTTCCCTGTACTCCTCTATGACCTCAGACTTCTCTGGGATTCTCCTGATTCTTTCCATGCTAGATACGCATCTACCCAACAACATTTAAAATATCTTACTGACCTGGATCTTAGATCATCAACTAAGCCCTTGCTCAAAAACTATGTTTCAGCAATGGCAGAGAAAATGGCTCACAATGGTTTCCCCTTGTGAGTCAAAGTTTTTGGAAAATATGATCAGCTCTTTTAAAAATGAGGAAAAGTGGATTTTTTCCCCCTGGATGGGGGCACGTTCTGTCTTCCATTCATCCTCTGAATGATACTCAAAATACCTATTTATACTGAAGTTTTCAAATAAAATCTCTCCTGAATCTAGTTGCCTTTGCTATAGTCCTATTTTTCAGGTCCTCAGCATCTCAGGAGGACTCTGTCCAGCTCTGATCCTGTTCTTGAGAGTCCCTGTGCCTGCCCCGGGCTGGATATCATGGGACTTACGTGTGTCTGGAGCCACTGAGACCAAGGTGCAAATCTCTGATCTGCCACTGACTGGCTATGAGACTAAGGCAAGCTATATAAACTACTCTAACCCTTAGCTCCTCATCTATCCCACGGAATTGCTGTGAAAATAAGATGAGACATCAGATAAGTAGTTAGCATAAAGCCAGATAAACAGCAAGTATTTAATGAATGAGACTTGCTATGGTCTGAATGTCTGTGTCTTCCAAATTCAAATGTTGGAACTAAACACTCAATGTAATATTAAGATGTAGGGTCTATGAAGCGACTGAGGCAGGAGGGATTAGTGCCCTTCTAAGAGGCTTGAGTGAGCTTCCTTCTTCCACAGAAGGCACCATCTATGAGGAGCAGACCCTCATCAGACACCAAATTTGCTGCCACCTTGATCTCGAAAATTCTCAGTCTCCAGAACTGTGAGCAAGTTTTGTTGTTTATAAATTACGTAATCTATTTTTATAGCAGCCAAATGGACTAAGACAACGCTTATTATTGTTACTAAAAAATCCTTATAAGAAAGATTCTAGTCTCTGCCAAGACATCCTCTATATGCTAAGCATCTTGGCCTTTATTAAAAACTATCTCCTGTTCATGCAGAATTTCCTTTAACACCCTTGAAATATGGTTCAAACCAACCTTTCCACTGTGAGTTCAATAAATCCCACCCATTGACCCTATGCCCTAACCTTGCAGCCCCCAAAGCAAAGAATCCAGAAAAGCAGGGAACATAAGTGAGTAACTGAGCAGATGGACACTAAATGGCAGCCAATGTTCCAGCCCCAAAGCAGCAGCAGTGCTGGGGAACATGGCAAACCACAGGGCTCAGAGTCCCAGTGATTTTGTTACGGGGAATGAAAGTAAGCAAGAAATTAAGACTTCAGCTATAGCCTCTTCATTTTGATGTCAGTTAGAAATTTTTAAATGTTGTGAAGGCAAAACAGAACATTTCTGCAGGTCAGATTTCACCCTAACACTGGCAGTTGGTGACCTTTGTCTTAAGCACACCAAACTCCATACTAGTCCCTGAGTATTCTATCTTGTGCTTTCCTGCCTTTGTTTTTGCTGTCCACTTACCCTAGAATGCCAGCTCCTTAAAGACGAAATGTTAATTTCTCTGTGAAGTTTTCTCTGACATCACCAGGTGAAACTGATTGATTTTTCCTCTGTACTTACAAGATGTTTGACATACTTCTATAACAGCCCTTATTATACAGAATCAGAGGTACGTTAATTTGTCTGTTCTTAGGATAAGGGAATGTCTGATTCATCTTTGTAGCATGTATTATTTAGCTTATAATAGTATATGCCCAATGAAGTGTCGGCTTAATGAAATGATGAGCATACAGGAATCAGACTATTTTTAAAGTGCTCCTCTGCATTGATACTTGCAATCTCCATTTCTCTGCAGGCACCCCCAAATTAGATACTTACATTTCTCTCCCATTCCCCGACATCTTGAATCCCCCAAAGGGGCTCTGAGCATTTAAGGCATTGTAACAGTTGATCCTGGACACAGAGAACACAGGTGTGAGTTAGTGTCAATTTTGCACAGAAAGAATCCACCTGGCATGATATTGCTTTTGCAAGTTTTATTGTTGAATTCCTTTTTCCAGATTAAAAATGTATAGTTTATTATTTATTTAATTTCCTGATCTAGCTACTAAAAAGCATACCTTAGGGTAAAGTCTGGTCGTCCTTGGCCTTCCCTATCCTTCCAGAGGGTATTTGTTTGTGTCACCCTGGCTTCTGGACCACCAATGGGGCTCATTATGGCCAGAACAACCAAACTGACTCCCATCTTACCAGACGGTCCCAGCTTGCATTGCAGAAGATACTGTGAGGGCCTTGTTGATGTCATTGGTGAAGACGGCTGCCACAAGTCCAAAGTCTGAGTTATTGGCTCTTTCGATCACTTCATCCATAGTCTTAAACCTCAGAATTTCCTGAACAGGGCCAAAGATCTGAAACGAAATGGGCTGACTCAACATGGCTGCTTTACCTTTCTTTTACTCCTTTTCTGCATTTCAAAGCAAGTTTACTCTGCCTTGATTATAAATGACATTTAAGTTTAGCAGCACGAAACTGTAAAATATCCCAATCTTTCTCAGAATAAGATTATATGAGCCTTAACCTTAGAGTTTGTTTAATACCCCCACTCACCCAACCTGCCTGGCATCACCTGATTCCACTATGAGTACTGGGGGTGTGATTTAGGCATTCTCCATGATCCTCCCCACACTGCTCCAGACTGACTGCTTTAGCTTACAGTCAGCTCCTGGTTCCTCTAGTGCAGTGGTTCTCAACCTTCCTGATGCCGCGACCCTTTAATACATTTCCTCTTATGTTGTGGTGACCCCCAACCATAAAATTATTTTCGTTGCTACTTCATAACTATAATTTTACTACCATTATGCATCATAATGTAAATATCTGCTATGCAGGGTGTATTTTCATTGTTACAGGGAGGTTGCGACCCACAGGTTGAGAACCGCTGCTCCAGTGCATACACAGGAGGACATGTGAATGTTTTCTCTTTCCTGATTACCAGTCTAGTGAACCACATTTGGAGGAAGTGAACTGTTGCAGCCGTACTGTTGAGGCCAACGACAGGCTATTCTGATTGTTCTATTGGCAAACAATAACCACGATCCCATAGCATGTCACCTGTCCTCCAATTAGCTTGCTTGTCTTTTGGTTTAACTTTTTTCTTAAAATTGTGGTCTTAATAGCCACATTTATTGCTATTCTAAGATGAATGTATGTGAGATGTAAAGAGCGCAAACTCTAATATCTTCTACCAGACATGCTCTGGATGCCATCCCAAGAAAGATGTGGCTTTGTAAGGACACCATTTATTTGATACCTCCTCCTTGGCAATCCGCATGTCGTCGGTGACGTTGGAAAACACTGTGGGCTCAATAAAAAACCCCTTCCGGCCCAGTCCTTTGCCTCCACACTCCAGCGTGGCCCCCTCGGCCACACCGCTCTGGATGAGCTCCAGGATCTTGTTGTACTGCTTCTTATCAATCTGCAAGAGAGAGCACCCCATGACTACAAGGACAGCCTTCTGTGAAAATGAAAATAAGTGTGCTCTCCAGGACCTTTCTTTCATTTACGATTTTTCAAAGTTTCTCTATACTGAGCCAAATCTTACGAAATTTCTGTTATTTACCAATTTTGACCTATAAAAATAGCAGTTTTGCATGATTCAACCTCCATAGTCGATCACTTCCCTTCATTGACCACCTCCTTAAGCTGACCTAATTTTCATAGACCAGACATGCACCATATGTACTAGGCCTTCTCAGTATAGCAGGCCTAGTTCCTTAGGCTAACCACCTCCATATGTTGATGAGTTTGTTACAGTCCCTCGGGTGGTCAACTTACAGAGGTTCTCCTGCATATTGAGGATTCCAATAAATGTATGGCTCTGATGATACTGCCTAATCAGACACACCAGCTGAAGATTTAGGAAATGTTTCAAAATGATGAGGACACTGGCTAATTTATTATTCATTATTTATATGAGGAAAAATGAAAAACAGACTTTCATAATCAAATGAATGATTTAGCAAGTTGCACTGACATTTAAAAGATGAAAACAATAGCTAAATTAATACACAACTTTTTTAGGTAGTGCTATATACCAAAATTCTATTAGGGTTTATTTTTAAGGGAATTCCTTTAAAGGAAACTTTGGAGGAAAGGATTAAGTGTAAAGGACTAGCTCCCCAGTCCAAAAAATAAGGTCAACTTTGCTCACCCCAAAACCGATACAGTTATCATTCAGTTATTCTGGAAGTAACACAAAAGCCCACATTCACTCAAGTCTGCTTTGCTCACCCAAAATATCCATCTCCTCTTGAGTGGTCCCTGAGAAGACGTTGTCCCTTACCAGGAAAACCCATGCTCTAGTGACCCTGATGGGAGCTGGTCCAGATAACCCTTTAAAAATTCTCAGACGCTTTCTGTAGATTGAAACTAGAACTCCATTTGGAAATATTCCTTGATGGTCATGGTGAGCCTGAAGAACTAGCCAGTGCAGTCTGGCCACTCGGGAGAGACTTCTGTGATCCTCCCCAGTGCCCGACGCCTTCAGAGTAAGAGACACCTCGCATGCAGCAGGAGGCAGCCAGCCCTTCATTGCCTACACATTTACGAGCCACAGGTGATCCATGCAGACTAGAGAATTATCAGCAGCTGGTGAAAGACCAAATGCCTCTGGGAAGGACAGACACCAGCCTCCTTGACTGTGGTGCCTGCAGGGATGTCCCAGAGATCGATGGTTAGGAGGACTGGGGCTCAGTTTTATGTCAAGATTCTCAGGGCTTTCTTTAGAGCTGACAGACCAGCTTACCCCTAAACTTCAAAATATCTGTAAGGCAACCCTAATCCCATAGTTTTACAACAATTAAAATTTAGAAAGAGAAAGAGAAGCATAAGAAATAAGCAATCCCTCCCTGGCTACCCGTCTGGCTGTGAAAACCTGGAGGAATAGGGAGGCAGGAGAAGAAGGAAGACGCTACTTTGTTGAGTCCCACAAGAACATCCGGTTTGTGTAACAGTCAGGGGCAAAGCAAACAAAAGGAAAGTTTACGACATCTTTACCTGGGGACCCTGCTCAGTGGTGGGGTCAAAGGGACTCCCCACTATGCGCCTCTTGGCCCTTTCCACGCTTCTTCTCACAAACTCCTCGTAGATGGACTCCTCCACGAAGATGCGCGACCCCGCAGTGCAGCATTGGCCTTGGTTGAAGAACACACCCTGGTGCGCCTGCTCCACGGCGTAGTCCACTGCAACAGGGAACAGCCACCCTCTCAGCACTGCTTTGCCTGGGAGGGTCTTCTGGGGAGCCACCTCCCTCCTCTCCCCAAAGCCCTAGGTATAATGCTGTGTTCACTGTGGCTCACTGCAGAGCATAATGGCCACTAGTACTGGCCTGTGAATGCAACTTAGCTCTAGTTCTAACTAAACCCTGATATTATTTGCTATGTGAACTGGAACAACTTGATTTCTTTGAGTCTCTTTCTGACTCTGCAAATAAAAGGATTGAACTACATCGTTCATAACAAGAGTCTCAAACCCCCAAATGCAAAAGGACTAGGCAAATAAGGGAAGTATGAATCTGCCAAGAGGCATGATGATGTAATGGAGAGACTAAGAAGGGAAGCCACTGCATTTTATTGTTGCTGTACGTGAATCTGTCTGGCCCTGGGTTGCCAGATCGTTTCAATATTTAGGAAAGCCAGAAATTGATATTTATAACGTGCTGCTTTTGTTTTATAAGCACAGTGTTAATGTTTGGGCAAGTAAAAATGTCTACACACTGTATTTAGCCAATTTATAATCCTAATCTATAGCTGGATGTTTAGCATTTTGGTGAACATGGCTCTTCTTCAAAGACATGAAGGTTCCTCTATAGTGACAGGGAACTGTGTAATAGCATATGGTAACTGTTTCATTTTCAGTGTCTTACATTTCAAGATAGTATTAGTGACCCTTGTATGTGCTATTGTTAATGACTGGCTGGCTGAATCAATGTATGGCATGCCCATGGAGTGCCTAGACCTCAGGAGGAATCAGTATTAGGATTCTCACTCCCTTTACAACTAGTAGAAAGTGAAAGCTGAACTCGGCCAATTCCAAACTGGGGCTGAAATTCAAGCAATCTGCTTCCTGTTTTCTGAACTCTCCAGTAGTGAAGTTGGGAAAGCAGCTCTGCCTGGCAAAATGCGAAGGAAGAAAAAAAAAGAAGAATCCCAACGGAGACATTGAAATTTCCTTCCCTGGAAAGCTTTCAAAGCAGAAAGATCACACCTGTGCAGAAAAGTCTAGGTGGTATCCTTCCTAGAGACACAGAGTTTCTTAAGTCACTGCTCTAAGTCTCATGAAGTCCTATTGGCAAGGAGCAATGACTAAATTTAGGACCATGCCTGCTGAACTGACCAGAGTATGTTGTCATCTTAATTGAAAATCATGGGTGCAGAAGGAAGGAGATGAAAGGACTAAACAGAGAAGGTGTTGTGGGTTTGAAAGAGTGTAGGCAGGACTAGGGAAGGAGAATTTATTTTTAATGATTTACCTTCCAGCCATCAAGCATGGTTGAGAAGTTTTTGATTTCCTGAATCGAGGCAGAGAAATGACAGGCATGGGGTGGCTTGGACCATTGTTCTTTCAACCTTACACTATGGCACTATACTTCACCACTGGCCAAGCCTTCACTACTTCTTCCCTATCCTACAACAGCAGAGTTAGAATGGCTTACCCATGTCTGGACAAGAAACTCTGTTCAGTTGGTCGCTGGTTAGCACTCTTTCCCCCAAATTAAACTACATCCTCCTCAGGAGATCTTGGTTATCCTTTGTTTCAAAGGTCTTTCTCTGACTGTCCTATCCAAAGTGGAGGCACATAAGAGACCCCCAAAAGGTAGTGTGCTGGGACGTGTATGAGAGTGTGGCTGACTTACAATCGGCATCGGCAAAAATGATATTAGGACTTTTCCCTCCAAGTTCCAGAGTTACTCTCTTCAAATTACTTCTTCCAGCTGCTTCCTGGATCAGTTTTCCAACCTGAAAGAAAGGAAGTGGAGAGAGCTTCTGCACACCCTGTAGGCAAGACAGTCAGTGACCAAAGCCTGCCTTGGGCAACAACGGGCTCAAAGGCCACCTGCGCCTCTGAGTGACACAGGTATAGCACCGTGGTCAACTTGGGAGACAAGATACAAGTTAGTGGGAAGCAGTTTAATGTCCAAAGTGAACTGGAGGACTGCTTTAGTTTCATGATGGAGAGAACAAGAAAAAGAGAGTTAAATCTGAAATCTTAAAAACACTGAAAATTTCTCTCAAGACAACTGGCAAGCGAAATGTAACTAGAGACTTCCATCACTGTACTGTGGCCTTTAGCTTTGGACCCTCGCCTCCAGAAAAAAGCCAACTGGCTCCAGTTGAAAGATATGATAATAATAAAACACATTGTTCATGTATCTCCAAAAATGCCAGGTATGATTTTTATCCCACAGTCCAAAGAGACTACTGATACTACCACTCTGCCTCTGCCTGGGCTACCATGAAAGTGTTCCAGATAGCTGAGGCTCTGTCTCTGCTTATGCCTTCTCCGTTGAATCCAACGAAACAAGAGAGCGAGTTGGGAGAAAGCATTTGTCAGTGAGTTAGACTCACATCTGTGATGAAATTGAAAGTGTCAAGTGGAAACACGGGGGCCCCACTAAGAGCCCGTGCTCAGGGAGAACTCACCTCCTCAGTGGGGGAGTGCTGTCAGCTTGGGGTCCGCCTCACCTGAAATGTGCTCCCTCACCCAAGGAGATGCCCTCCCCGGGGAGGCCATACCCACTCGCTGATGGTGGCTGGGATATGAAGGCACTTTTGGCCCACCACAAGCCAGCCCTGAGACCTCATCTGTTCCATGACTCCCCCAGCTTTTGGCCAAGGCCCTGTCAAGCCTGTACCACAGTTCCCCCTCTCTTTGTGCCCACTCCCCTTTAGCAGCCTCCCCAAATAAACCCCCTGCAAGCCAAACTCTACATCAGTGAAGGCTCCCAGAGAGCATGACCTGCGCACAGGCGGCGACTCTACTGCAGAGCAGGGCGTACCCAATAGCCATGCAGACAACTTGGTCTTACTAGGCGAAAGATGCTACTTGGGCCTGGAATTCTACTACAGTTAAATACTTAAAAAGCCTGAAGAAAGGACATGCTAAATGTACTTCCGATTCCTTCAGCCCCTCTTGAAACCCTCCAGCAGGACTAACAGCTTCTCAGGAAGTGGAGAGTAGGGGCTAAGAAAAAGGTTCTAGATGCAGTCTGCCTGCATTTTTCACTGTTTCTATCATTTACTACCTGTTTGCCCTGGTGGGGGGGGCGGAATTATTTAATGTTGCTGAGCCTTGGTTTCCTCCTCTGCAAGTAGGGATAAAGTAGTATTTACCTCAGAATTTAGGTAAACCTCAGTGATTTACCATAGGTGCCACTTAGAACCCAGTGTGGCACATGGTAAGTACCCAGACACACTAACCACATGCAAGTGTGAGAAGCCAGGGGCCCCTCATCCTTCCATGTTCCATAGAGAAGGACTGTTAGACGTTCCAAAAGAGGTCTGCTCTGGACCCCCAGGACTGCCTGTGCTATTAATTGCTTCAGAAAAACAGCGGGGCAAGGCTCTGACTCCCCCGCAATCTCTAAGATGACTCAACAGCTGGGTTAAATGCTTCTGTATTTTCACTCCAATTTTGCCTCACTGTAAAAACTTTTCGAAAATATGCCCTCATTCGGAGGATATCTAACCTTGCCATGGGGTGGGGGCAATGTCTCAGGAAGAGGGAGAATTTGAGTTTCTTGATTTGCAGGAAAATATTACTTATCAAGGTGTTAGGAAATGCTAATATCTGGCCCTACCAATGGATGGGCAGACTTGGGTCCTCCAGCCAGACTGCCCCTTCTCGCCCTTGCCAGTGTTTCTTCTACTTGCAGGTAAACTCCACAGGAAGATCTGGGCTCAATAAAGAGCCAGTTCTCAGGCTAACATGAGGACACAAAGCAAAAAAGAATCTCGCCTTCTGCTCTGGCGAAAGAACAGCATTGGGTGAAACTATGACCAGAAGCCTGAGCCCCTCAGAGGGAAGGGCAATTTGGGGAAGAGCCACATCGACTTCACACCAGCACCCAGAAGGAGCCCCTGAGAAGACCGGGGATACCTGGGTCTGCCTGCTTTTCTGAGGAATTCTGATGAGTTTGGCTCTCTGCTTTGGGGGAATCCAAATTAATTAAAATATATTCATTTTTAAAGTCCAGGAAGATAAACTGGTAAGTGCTTCCTCAAAGAAAATAATCACTGGAATTCATGAACATATTATTCATTATATTAAAAAACCAACATCTTGGCTGGGCGCCTGTGGTTCAATCAGCTAAGGCGCCAGCCACGTACACCTAAGGTGGCGGGTTCGAATCCCCAGCCCGGGCCCGCTAAACAACAATGATGGCTGCAACCAAAAAATGGCTGGGCGTTGTGGCAGGCGCCTGTGCTCCTAGCTACTTGGGAGGCAGAGGCAGGAGACTCGCTTGAGCCCAGGAGTTAGAGGTTGCTATGAGCTGTGATGCCATGGCACTCTACCCAGGGGGATAGCTTGAGGCTCTGTCTCAAAAAAA
>CAUYQV010178188.1:0-36510 GCA_963574575.1 Galagoides demidoff
CTTGCTCAGCTTTTTGGTGTTGCTGGGAGATTTTATGTTTAATGACTTTTGTGCATCTAAAAACTTATGTTAACAGCCCAAATACAATGCTAAACAGAATTTGCTAAAATCTAGTTTAGATTTTGGAAATTATATTTGCTAGCTATACTGGACTACAGGTTTCTTATAATGTAATTTATTTGTCTAGTTCTAGTATCCCAGCAATGTTGACATCATAAATCTTACAAAATATTCCCTTCACTTTAGTATTTTTGAAAACATTGTATAAAACTGATTTTTTTTTTTGTAAATATTTGGGATAATGCATTAGTGAAACTATGCAAACCTTGAGTTTTCTTTGTGAGAACATTTTTAACTACACTTTCTATTTCTTTAACACATAAATTATTCAGATTACCTATTTTCTTCTGCTTCCTTTGGGATTAATTTGTTCTTCTTTATCTAGTTTCTAAAGGTGGAAGTTGAAGTCATTTAAAATTAAGATCTCTCTTCTTTAATAATATAGATATTTAGTGTAAATTTCCCCCGAATATTTTTCAGTGACATCCAACACGTCAGACTGCATTGTCAACTAGTTTAAAATACTTTCTAACTTCCCTTTTCATTTCTTTTTTTATTCATGACTTACAAGTGTATTTAATTTTCAAATATTTGGGAGATTTTTCAAATATTTTTCTAATGATTTCTAGTTCAATTATAACTAAATAATTTTTGTATGATTGGAATCCTTTTGAATCCACTAAGACTTGTTCGTTATGGCCCAGATACATATTTATTTTTGTAAATGTTTTGTGTAAACTTATGAACAAATAAATGTGTATTCTTCTTTAGTTAGGTGAAGTGTTCTTTAAATGTAATTAGGTCAAGTTGGTAAACAGCATTAGTCAAGTTCTACTGTATCTTCGATCATTTTCTGTCCACTTGTATCAATTACTGAAATCTCTAATTATAACTGCAGATTTTACAATTTACCTTTGCATTTCTATTAGTTTTTGCTTTATGTGTTTTGAAGCTCTGTTATGCATGAACACTTGGCATTGTTATATCCTCTTAATTAACTAACCCCTTTATTACTATCAATGAAATTACCTTCTTCATCCCTGGTAATATCCCTTGCTCTAAAATCTACTTTGGCTCAAGCAGCTAAAGTGCCAGCCACATACACCAGAGCTGGTGGGTTCGAATCCAGCCCAGGCCTGCCAAACAATGAAAACTACAACCAAAAAAATAGCCAGGTGTTGTGGCAGGCAACTGTGGTCCCAGCTACTTGGAAGGCTGAGGCAAGAGAATCGCTTAAGCCCAGGAGTTAGAGGTTGCTGTGAGCCACGGCACTCTACCCAGGGCAACAGCTTGAGACTCTGTCTCAAAAAATAAATAAATAAATAAATACAATAAAATAAAATCTACTTTGATGTTAATGTAACCGCTCCAAGCTTCTTTTGACTAGGTTACCATGTTACATCTTTTTCCAGTCTTACTTTTAATTGCTTTGTGTTTATACTTCAAGTATCTCTTATAGGCAAGCATGTAGTTGGATCTTACTTTTCTATCCAATCTGACAATCTCAGCCTTTACATTGAGATGTTTAAACTATTTATGTTGATAATTCAAATGCTTAGGTTTGAGTCTATCACCTTGCTATTTGTTTCATATTTGCCCCATTTGGTCTTTATTGAAATTTTTATCTTTTCTTGGCTTCTGTTGGATTATTTTGCATGACTCCATGTTATTTTTTTTCTTTTCTTTGGCTTATTAGTTGTAATAGTTTTTTTTGTTTGTTTGTTTTTGTTTTTTTGAGACGGAGCCTCAAGCTATCCCCCTCGGTAGAGTGCCATGGCATCACAGCTCACAGCAACCTCCAACTCCTGGGCTCAAGCGAGTCTCCTGCCTCCACCTCCCAAGTAGCTGGGACCACAGGCGCCCGCCACAACACTCGGCCATTTTTTTGGTTGCAGCCATCATTGTTGTTTGGCGGGCCCGGGCTGGGGATTTGAACCCGCCACCTTAGGTGTACGTGGCTGGCACCTTAGCGGATTGAGCCACAGGCACTAAGCCAGTTGTAATAATTTTTGTTTTTTGTTTTTTGTTTTTGTAATTGAAACAATTTAGCTCTTCTAGAATACAACAGAAATAGCACATAAAATCACCAGATCATAGATACCAGCACTGAGCTTAATTCAAGTCCAATGCCTCTGAATTCCAATAGGAGCATAGGAGATGACTTGAATTCTGTAAGTAACAGATGATTTCATGGATGCCACAGATCACGCTTGCCGTCAGTGCTGGTGGAAGCCCCCAGGTCCTCTAGTGCTGGATGGAAGCCGTGTAAGCATCACTTCTAGCCTTTCCTTCAGCGACTGCCAACCACTATTTCACTGGGTCTATCTGTTAACCCTATGGGCTGTCTGTATAAAATAAAATCTTCCCACTCTCAATTAAATCCCCCAAACTGTATCCTGGCACATGAAACAGAACTTTCGGTGAGAAGCCAAACTCAAATTTTCTTCCTGGGACGAACTCTGGAGCACAGAATTGGTTTGTGCCTCTGAGCAGTGTGGTCGTTGGCCACAGTGTGAAACAGGCTGGGGTTTTCTTGTTTGTTTGTTTTGTTTTTTCTGGCTGCTTGGAGTTTATTTGCCACTTGGTACAAGGTGAAGAGTTCACGGGTTTTTGCTATTAAGTGGCTGCTCTAGGCTTTCTGGTACACATCTTCAACTTATCACAATAAAGTGATATTATAACTCCTCATGCAGAGCATCAGAATCCATTTTCTAATTTCAGGTTACGGTGAAGGTATGAACAACTAGATTATAATGTTTGTATTAGATAGAGTCCCTCTTATAGCTGTGCCACACACCCAACGGATGTGCCATATTCTCTAATGTTGTGTCCATTAAGGGGGAGCACACCAATCCCCCGTTCCTCCTCCCATCCCAGCCCTTCCTCTTTCCCCCTTCCCCCCCCCCAACTTGCATTGGATTGAGTTTCTCTCCTGTGTAGAAGTGAATGATAACACCTACCGGCTTCATAATAGTATTGAGTACATTGGATACTTGCTTTTCCATTCTTGTGATACTTTACTAAGAAGAATGTGCTTCAGCTCCATCCAGATTAACGAAAGATGTAAAATCTCCATCTTTTTATGGCTCAATAGTATTCCATGGGATACATATACCACAGCTTCTTGAGCCATTCCTGGGTTGGTGGGCATTTAGGTTATTTCCACATTTTGGCGACTGTAAATTAGGCTGCAATAAACAATCTAGTGCAGCTCTTCTCAACCTATGGGTCCATGACCCCTTTGGATTGTATTAAAGGTTCGTGGCATTAGGAAGGTTGAGAACCACTGATCTAGTGCAAAAGTCCTTATAATAAAATGCTTTTTTTCTTCTGGGTAGATGCCTAGTAATGGGATTGCAGGACCAAATGGGAGGTCTAATTTGAGTTCCTCAGGATTCTTCATACTTCTTTCCAAAGAGGCTGCATTAGTTTACAGTTCCACCTACAGTGTACAAATGTTTCCTTCTTTCCGCATTCACACCAGCAACTGTAGCTTTGGGGCTTTGGGACTTAGTGATGTGGGCTATTCTCATTGGTGTTAGGTGATACCTCAGGGGGGTTTCGATCTGCATTTCTCTGATAATTAGGGACAATAAACTTTTTTTTTTTTTTTTGCAGTTTTTGGCAGAGGCTGGTGCCCTACTCCTTTGAGCCACAAGTGCTGCCCAGGGACAATGAGCATTTTTTCATGTTTGTTAGCCATTTGTCTATCTTATTCAGAGGACTTAAGCCATTCTCTTACCTCAGCCTCCCAACTGGCTGGGACTACAGGCATCCACCACAATGCCTGGCTATTTTTTGGTTGTAGTTGTCATTGTTGTTTGGCAGGCCCAGACTGGATTCGAACCGACCAGCTCTGGTGTATGTGGCTGGTGCCCTAGCCACTAAGCTACAGGTGCTGAGCCTCATCGTTGTTTCTTAAATATATTTTTGCCAGATATAGTGTTCCAGGTTGATATTTTTCATCTTTCAGTACTCTAAAGATGCTTCTCCACTGTTTTCTAGCTTATGTTGTTTCTGATAGGAAATCTATTGTTTTTTATCTTTGTTCCTCTGCACTTAACATGATCGTGTCTTTTTTTCTCTGATTGCTTTTAAGACCGTCTCTTTATGAGCAAATTAGTTATAATGTACAGCAAGTTCTCACTTAATACCATGAAAGATTCTTAGAAACTGTGACTTTAAGTGAAACACAGTACAGTATAACAAACCCAATTACACCATAGGCTAATTGATATAAACAGGAGTCAAGTTCCTATGGCTTATTTCTGATCATAAAAATATCACCAAACTTCCAATACTAAATGTTGATACAAAAGTAAACTATATATTGGCTCAGTGCTTGTGGCTCAAGTGGCTAAGGCACCAGCCACATACACCTAAGGTGGCGGGTTCAAATCCAGCCCAGGCCCACCAAACAACAATGATGGCCAAAAAAAATAGCCAGATGTTATGGCAGGTGCCTGTACTCCCAGCTACTTGGGAGGTGGAGGCAGGAGACTCGCTTAAGCCTAGGAGTTGGAGGTTGCTGTGAGTTGTGATGTCATAGCACTCTACCCAGGGGGACAGCTTGAGGCTCCATCTCCAAAAAAAAAAAAAAAAAGGTAAACTATATATATATTTAGGACTATAACTATATATATATATGTTTAGATTAATAAAAAGGCAATTATCTACCACTTCAGGGACATAACTGGGTGGACCTTATTCTAGCACTTTAATGTGTAAGAAGAAAACTGTGGAAAGGACACCATTCCATCCCAGGGAGCACTCACTCCCATACCTCACTCATGATGGGACAGTTTAGACAAGCTAATTAACCTAATATGCACATCTCTAGGGTGTGAGTGGAAACCAGAGCACCCAGAGAACCCACACAGATATTGGGGGAACAATGCAAACTCCACACAGACAGTGGCCCCAGCCAGGAATCAAGTATTTTCTTCCCATCAATGTTATAATGAAAGGGCACTGAATGAAACAACAGTATTCAAGGACCTGCTGTACCTTGGTGTAGTTTTTGTTATGTTTCTTATACTTCAAATTCTTTGAACTTCCCTGACCTGTAGATTTATAGTTTTATTAAATCTAAAAAGGTTTCAGCTACTATTTCTTGAAATGTGTTTTCTGTACACTGCCTTCTCTGCAAACTACAATGCTATGACACCACAGCACTCTACCAAGGGCTACAGAGTGAGACTCAGTCTCCGTATAATAAAACATAAATAATTTTTAAAAATTTCCATTTGGCTGCTTAAAGGTATCCCACAACCCCTTGATGCTTTCTACATTTTTTTCTTTTTTTGTTTCATTCTCTATAGTTTCTATTGCTATGCCTTCAAGTTTATGATCATTTTTCTGTACTAAGTTGTCACCAGTCTTCTCCAGTCTTCTCTCAGGTAAAATTTTCTTCTTTTAAAGTTTGATATGGATGTTTCTGTACCTTCTATCTCTCTTTTGGTACATAAGGAACACAGTTATAATGGCTAATTTTAAAGTCTTCTGCTGATTCTATCATCTATTGTCAGTTCTGTGTTGATTCTGATTGATTATTCTCATCATTTTGGATCATTATTTTCATGCTTCTTTGGATACATAGTAATCTCTGAATGACATACATTGTGAATTTTACCTTGTTGCATATTAGATATTTTTCAAGTCTGTAAGTCTTCTTGAACTTTGGTCTAAGATACAGTTAAGTAATTTGTAAATAGTCTGTTCCTGTCAAGTGTTGCTTTTATAATTGGCTAGTTGGCTCCACAGCAGCAACAGCTCCTAAACTTAGGGAGTATGCCAGGCTCTATGTCTCAGTTTTTACTGCCTATGCCACATGCTGGAAAATCTCTTAATGCCGTAGTCTGGGGCAACTGTAAGGCTTGCCTTTTCTGTTTCTCATCCTATAGAGCACTGACCTTCACTGCCTGCTATCCAGTCTTCAGAACTGTTGTTTCCATGTATTTGCCTTTTCAGGGGTGGGGTGGGACTGTTTTAAGAAAAGAGTAAACATGGCCCCTATTATACCACATGGAACAGATATAGAAGCCCCCATAAATGCTTGTATATTTGATCTGTATTTTTCTGTTTAAAGTGAGCTTCTTATAAACATTATACACAGTTTCCAAGATGTTTCAATTTACAATTTTTCAATTTTATAATAGTAAGAAAGCCATATTTATTTAATAGAAACCATACTTTGAGTACCCACATAACCACTGTTTTTACTTTGAGTATAGTGTTCAATAAATTACATGAGATGCTCCTCATTTTATTATAAAACAGACTTTGCATTAAGCAATTTGTCCAACTATAGGCTAATATAAGTGTTCTGAGCACCTTTAAGGTAGGGAAGCCTAAGTGATGATGTGCAGTGAGTTGAGTGTACTAAACACATTTTCAATTTTCAGTATTTTCAACTTATAATAGGCTTATCAGGACATAAGCCCATCATAAGCAAGATGCATGTGTACTTGGGTCTTGCTTTGCTATCTAACTGGACAATCCTTGCCTTTTAACTGGAGTGTTTAGACTATTATGTTTATTGTAATTTCAATATAGTCAGATTTCTATCTACTGTTTTGCTGTTTTAGCTCATCTAATATTTGTTCCATTTTTCATCTTTACCCACCTTCTTTTGGAGTGATTATTTTTTGTATTACATTTTAACTCCCCTATGAACATATTATTACTTTGTTTTATAGCACTTGCTCTAAAATATACACATAATTCAAATATATTCAATATACAAATATACAAATTTACAATCTAAAATATACAAATATCAAATATATTCAAATAAATATTATACCACTTCATGCATGATATAAGCACCTAAGAATTATATATTTTCCTTCCCTTTGCCCCATTCTTTTTTTTTTTTTTTTGATCTCAAGCTATTACCCTTGGTAGAGTGCTGTAGCATCACAGCTCACAGCAAACTCTTGGGCTTCAGTGATTCTCTTGCCTCAGCTTCCCATGTAGCTGGAACTACAGGCACCCGCCACAGCAACTGGCTATTTTTTTTGTTGTTGTCACTGTTGTTTAGCAGGCCTGGGCCAGGTTCAAACCCAACAGGCCCAGTGTATGTGGCCAGCACCCTAACCACTGCGCTTTACCACTGGGATTACAGGCATGAGCCACTGCATCTAGCCTATGATTTGTTTTTTTTATATGGTTCTTCTACTCTTGGTTCACTGACTTCTTACCATCCATGGGTTTACAGTTTTCACTAAACGGTTTTTTCATCTAATTTTGCCTGTTCTCTCTACCCTGTTCTGGAGATCTAAATACCTGCATCTTAGACACCTGATATTATTCCACAGGATTAAGGTTCTTTTCTTTCCACCCTGTGATTCATTGTGGATCATTGGTATCCGACTCCACCAATCTTCTAGTCTACAGTGTATTATCTATTATCTCCATCCAATGTACATTTTATTTTTCAGATATCCCATTCCTCATCTCTAGAAGTCCTATTTGGGTACTTTTTTATATTTTCTATTTATTTCCACATCACTTTCCTGTTTCCTCTCCCTTCTTGGAACATTTAGAACATACTAAAGCAGCTATTTTAACATCTTTGATAAATTAATTATCTTTGTCATTTCTGGATCTCTTTCTACCAAGGGATTTTTTTTTTTTTTTTTTTTGTGAGATAGAGCCTCAAGCTGTTGCCCTGGGTAGAGTGCCATAGCATCATAGCTCACAACAACCTCCAACTCTTGGGCTCAAACAATTCTCCTGCCTCCACCTCCCAAGTAGCTGGGACTACAGGCACCCACCACAACGCCCAGCTATTTTTTGGTTGCAGCCCTCATTGTTGGGCAGGCCCAGGCTGGATTCAAACCTACCAGCTCAGGTGTATGTAGCTGGCACCTTAGCCGCTTGAGCCACAGGCGCGAGCCGATTTTTTTTCTTTTAAGTAACAGGCTATGAATCATATTTACATAATTCTTTGCAAAGATTTAAATTTTTTATTGAGGTAAAATTGATGTAACATCAAATTGATCCATTTAAGGAGAACAATCTAAGAGCATTTAGTGTACATTCACAGTGCTACACAATCACCAATTATATATAGTTCCAAAATATTTTTATCGGTACTGCCTGTAGCTCAGTGGGTAGGGTGCCAGCCACATACACCCAGGCTGGCAGGTTCGAACCTGGCCCAGGCCAGCTAAACAACAATGACAACTGCAACAAAAAAAATAGTCAGGCATTGTGGTGGGTGCCTGTAGTCTCAGCTACTTGGGAGGCTGAGGTAAAAGAATTGCTTAAGCCCAAGAGTTTGACATTGCTGTAAGCTGTGACGCCAAGAACTCTACACAGGGTGACAGCTTGAGACTCTGTCCCAAAAAAATAAAAAAAACCTAAGTATTTTTATCATCTATAAAGGAAAGCCCATACCCATTCATTGCTCTCCAACTCCTCTTCCCCACAGACCCTGGCAGGCACCAGGGTCTCTCTCACGGATTAACTACTTTGGATATTTCGTATGGAATCATACAATATATAACCTTGCTTTTTGTGTGTTACTTCTTTAACTTAACATGTTTTCATGATTTGTCTGCATTGCAATAGGAATGGGAAATCAGTGAAATGCATCACAAAATGAAGTACATCATTTTTCTAATGGCTGAAGACTATTTTATAGAATGTACATAACCACAATTTGTTACCCATTATTCTACTGGTGAACACTGGGCTGTTTCCATCATTTAGCTATTACAGAGCTGCTATGAATACATGTGTAGATATATTTGTTTGAGTACCTATTTCCAATTCTTTTGGGTATACACCTAAGAGTGTAATTGCTGGGTTATCTGATAATTCTATGCTTTACTTTGAGGAACCGTCACTCTTCCACAGAGCCTGAATCATTTTACATTTGCACCAGCAACATGCAAGGGTTCCAGCTTCTCCATATCCTCAACAACACTTGCTATTGTTGGTCTTTCAATTCTAGCTGTCCTTAGTTAAGTGTGAAGTGGTATACCATTGTAGTTTTCACTTACATTTCACTGACTTCCCATGGTGAATATTTTTTCATGTGCATACTTGTATATTTTCTTTGAAGATTTGTCTATTCATGTCAAATAGGGTTACCCATTTTAAGTTGGGCTGTTATTTTGTTGTACAGCTGTAAGAGTTTTAGTTCTGATATTTAGGCCATTTATCCATTTTGAGTTAATTTTATCTATGATGTGAGGTAAGGGTCCAACTCTACTGCTTTGCATGTGGATCTCCAGTACTCCAGAACCACTTCTCAAAGACATTCTTTCCCCACCAAATGGTCTTGGCAGTCTTGACAAAAACCAATTCCTGGCAGTGCCTATAGCTCAGAGGGTAGGGCACCAGCCAAATACACTGAGGCTGGAGGGTTCAAACCCAGCCCAGGCCTGCCAAACAATAATGACAACTACAACCAAAAAAATAGCTAGGCGTTGTGGTGGGTGCCTATAGTCCCAGCTACTTGGGAGGCTGAGACAACAGAATCGCTTAAGCCCAAGAGTTGCTTGGAGCTATGACGCCACAGCACTCTACCCAGGGTGACAGCTTGAGACTGTCTCAAAAAAAGAAAAATCAATTCCCTATGGATGTATTGATTTACTTCTGGGCTCTCAATTCTATTCTACTGTGTATATATCTAACTTATCCAATGTGCTGATACCACACTGTTTTGATTATTATAGTTTTGCAGTAATTCTTCAGCTTTATTCAAGATTACTCTGGCTATTTGAACCTTTTACAACTCCATATGAATTTGAAGATTAGCTTTTCCATTTCTGCAAAAAAGGCCACTGAAATTCTGATTAGAGGCCTAACAATTAAGTCTGTAAATTCATCCTAGAAAAAGTGCTACCTCATTGCTGAGTATCACTGTGGTCACCTCTGAAGTACTTACTCCCTTTGTGAAGCTATGCACCAACTCTTTCCTTCAAAGCAATTTTGGAACTCTTTTTCTGAAAGAGTTCTCATTTTACCCTGAATGTCCTGAATGTCATCAAAATGTCTTCCTTCATTATTTCCTATAGCATTTCCAGGTAATGAAAAAGTCATTGGGTACCAGATCAGGTGAGTAGGAAGGGTGTTCTAATACAGTTATTTGTTCACTGACCAAAAACAGCCTCCCTGACAGTGCCATGTGAGCTGGTGCACTGCCATGATCCAAGAGCCACACCTTTTTCATGCTAAGAGATTCAGTTAAGATCTTCCTAACTCTTGGCCAGGCACAGCTGCTCATGTCTATAATACTAGAACCCACTCTGGGATTCTGAGGCAGGTGGATTGCTTGAGCTCAGTAGTTCAAGACCAGCCTGAGCAATAGCAAGACTCTGCCTCTCTTAAAAATAGAAGATTGAGGCAAGAGGATCACAGGTTGCTATGAGCTATAATGCCAGAGCACTCCAGACAGGACGCCAAAGTCTGTCTCAAAAAAAAAATTTTTTTTTATCCCCAACTCTTTCTCTCTCAATGTCCACTTGGTCTGCTGTGCTTTTTGCCATCTGCTAACAATTTTGACACACAATTCAACAAATTTTTACACTGTTTTCATCAGTTCTGCTCATTACTGACCGCCCTGACCTCTTTTCATCAGTGATGCTTTCTCTCCCCTCAGAAAAAATGTTTAATCCATTTGTACACTTCATTTTCTTCATTTCCCCCACAAACTTGGACTAACCCATCCCTGGTTTCACTTCCACTCTTCCCAGGTTTAACAAGAAATTTATGAAGGTTTTCTCATTCCTCTAATTTAAGGTCTGACATTCTCGCAATGGCCCACAAAAACATGCAACAATAATCAACACTATTCAGCAAGATACCCCAAACGCTGACATAAACACAGCTGTGCAACACTGATACCCACAAAAACTGAGGTTATGAAACCTTACCAAGTTGTTTGTACAGTGCTACCAACACAAGTACATGGTTGCAAGTTTACAAACTTAATTGTCAGATGTCATATACAGCATTAAACCTGTGGATTGCCTTGGAGAGTACTACCATCCTAGCAATATTATGTCTTCCAATCCATGGACATAACGTGTCTTTCCACTTATGTAGGTCTTCTTTAATTTATTTCAAGAATGTTTTGTAGTTTCAAGTGCATACATCTTTAACAAAGAGTCTACTCCTACGTGTTTGGGGATGCTACTATAAATGAAATTTTTTAAATTTCTTTTTGGGTTATTCATTGCTGATATACAGAAATACAACTTTATTTGTATTTGCTCAACTTAATAGCTTTAGTAGAGTTGAATTTGGGGGATTTTCTATATATAAGACCACGTCATGTGCAAATAGCTGGAGTTTCACCTCTTTTTTCTCAATTTTAGGATGTCTATTTATTTTTCTTAACTAACTTCTCTGGCTACAAATTCTACTATGGTTTGAGTAACAGTGAGGTGACAATGGGTATCCTAGCCTTGTTCCTGATCATAAGGGAAAAATTTCAGTCTTTCACCATTGAGTTGGATATTAGCTATAGGTTTTTCAGAAATGCTGAATGTTCAGAATCTTAAAGAAGTTCCCCGCTATTCCTAATCTTGAGTGTTTCTATCATGAACAGCTGATGGATTTTGTCAAATGATTTCTGCATAAAGTGAAATAATGTGTTTTTTTTCCACCTTCATTCTAGTAATGTGGTTTACTATATTAACTGATTTCCTTATGTTGAACCACTATTGATTCCTGGGATAAATCCCACTTAATCATGGTATAGTCCTTTAAGTGTGCTCTTGGATTTCGCGTACGAGTATTTTGTTAAAAATTTTTGCATCTATATTTATAAAGAATATTTGTCTATAGTTCTCTCATGATGTCTTTTTTTGGCTTTAGTTATTAGGGTAATATTGGCCTCAAAGAATGAGTCCAGAAGTATTCTTTGCCTTTCCTCTCCCATTTTTTTGGAAGAGTGTGAGACAGACAGGTATGAGTTCCTCTTTAAATATTTGGTAGAGGCCGGGCGTGGTGGCTCACGCGTGTTGTCCCAGCACTGTGAGAGGCTGAGGCAGGTGGATCACCTGTGCTCAGAGGTTTGAGACCAGCTGAAGACCAGCCTGAGGCAGAGCGAGCCAGAGTGAGACCCCGTCTCTACAACAACAACAACAAGACAGCAGACCTTGTGATCCCAGCTACGTGGGGGGCAAGAGAACACTACAGGAGGAAGAAGTAAAAAAAAGAAAAGAAAAGAAAAGAAAAACTTCAAAGATAAATTGAAAGCAAAAATAAAAAAAAATTAAAAAGAAGATCACTTGAGGTCAGGAGCCTAAGACCAGCCTGAACAAGGCAAGACCCCATTTCTACCACAAATAGAAAAAATATAAGCTGGGTGTGGTGGTAAGCACCTATAGTCTCAGCTACTCGAGACACTAAAACAGGAGGATCACTTGAGCCCAGAGAGCTTGAAGATGATGCCACTGCACTCTAGCCTGGGTGACAGAGTGAGACCCTGTCTAAAAAACAAAACAAAACAAAAAAAAACACTGTATATTTTCCCTTGTTTGGTTCTGAACTGTGTTGTATTCCTCTAATCCAGGCGTCCTCAAATTACAACCTGCAGGCCACATGCAGCCAGCCTAGGACATTTATCGGGCCCGCCGGGTGTTTTTGCCGCCACTGCCTGTCCTGCTTAGCAGCTGACTCGTCCCGGGGCCCGCAGTCCAGCCCTCCAGTGGTCTGAGGGACAGTGAACTAACTGGCCACCTGTTTAAAAGTTTGAGGACCCCTGCTCTAAACAGTATTGTGGTGTAGTTAAGTTACTTGGAACCACTTAGCACTGCGGATTCTTCCCAATGTCCTATGTCTTAGGACAAGACCTTACAAGATCTTTCAGTCTGGGTAGTGGGAACACAAAATATCTCTACCCTTGTGTGAACTTTGGAAACTATTTTTCTTAGTGCTTTCCAGTAGTTTTTTCCTCTGGCTCAAGTAGGTCCTGTTAAGCAGACACAAATCAGAAACCCACGTTCTGGAAGGCATGCACACTCGTATGTGCTTTCCTGCTTCTTAGTATATGCCTCCCCACCTGAATCCCACAAGGCTCCTTTTTCTCTGTTACTCTATCCTGCAATTCTAACCAGTTTGGCCTTCCCAAATTCTTATCCTTGTCTCCTCATCTCAACAAGACTGCTGGGCTCTGTCCTGGTTCCACTTTGTTGTTCAGAGCCAATAAACTGCCTCTGGGCTCTACTATAAGCTGGTACAACTGAAAAGCTTTACTGCATTTGTTTCCATTCTCTCAGTGGTCACAGTCTGCTCCTGCTTGTTATTCAATGTCTGAAAATCATCGTTCATGTATTTTTCAAGTTCTCAAGTTCCTTAATGAAGAAGTGTATTTGCTCGATAATAAGTTATCCCAATTTAGCACATATTTTCTGAGGGTCAGCAATCCGGGAGCAGTTCAGATAGGTTGCTCTGGCTCAGGCTTTCTCATGAGGTTGCAGTCAACATGCCAATGGACAGCAGTCTCAAGCTGGAAGCTTGACTAGGGCACAAAGATCTGCTTCCAAGAAGGCTCACACGCACTCTGCCAGTTAGAGACCTCAGTTCCTCGTTGGCTGTTGTCTGGAGGCCTCAATTTCTCACTACAAGAACCTCTCTTTTGGGCTGTTCACAAGATGGCAGCTAACTGCTCGAGGAGTGAGCAATTCAAAAGGATGGGGAGAAACATGGTTACAAGAGAAGTGAGAGGCAGAACCTACAATGTGTTCTATAAATAAGCTATCCTCAAAAATGAGTCATCATTTCTACCATATTCTATTGATCACAAAGACAAACCCAAATACAATGTGTAGGAGGTTACACAACGCTGCAAATATCAGAATTCAGGGATCACTGGGGGCCATCTTGGAAGCCGGCCACACATAAATCTAGTTCCTATTATGTCAGCATAGGGGAAAGTAAAAACCCTTCCTACACATCCTGACCTCTATGTTCACTATTTTTCTTATCCCCTAACTGGAGACTATATCATATGGCTACATGATAAATAAGCAAATTGTAGATCCTACTCTATATCCAGATTTGGGGAAAAAATAAGAGTTTACAGAGGCAACTTTTAAGAGAAAAAAATTAAGTTCCTGGTTCTACATCAAAAAAGAGGCAAGCAGCTCAGCACCTGTGGCTCAAGTGGCTAAGGCGCCAGCTACATACACCTAAGGTGGCAGGTTCGAATCCAGCCCAGGCCCGCCAAAAACAACAATGACAGCTACAACCAAAAAAAAAAAAAAAAAAAGCCAGGCATTGTGGTGGGAGCCTGTGGTCCCAGCTACTTGCGAGGCTGAGGCAGGAGACTCACTTGAGCCCAGGAATTGGAGGTTGCTGTGAGCTGTGATGCCACAGCACTCTACCCAGGGGGACAGCTTGAGACTCTGTCTAAAAAAAAAAAAAAAAAGAGGCAAGCACTTGAAGCCAATCTGGACTTGAGAAAGCTTCTAAGTGGTTCATGCCCCCAAAAAACTTTACCCAGTGACCTACCTAAAGGTCTGTCTTCTATCCTCCTTTCCCAGAGTCAGGCAGAAAATAACCTGCAGAGGTTATTAACAGCAACAGAGTAGTACCAAGGCCAATGCTAAGCATCTTACCCTTGTCATCTCAGTTATCTCAGGGTGGAAAGATAGACTTTTGCTTCTCCCCTCGCCCCCTTTTTGAGACACTCACTCTACTGCCCAGGCTAGAGTGCCATGGCCTCAGCAACCTCAAATTCCTGGAATCAAGAGAGCCTCTTGCCTCAGCCTCCAGAGTAGCTGGGGCTACAGGTACCCACCACCACGCTTAGCTAATTTTCTTCTATTTTTAGTAAAGACAGGATCTCCCTCTTGCTCAGGCTTGTCTCCAATTCCTGAGCTCGTGGGATCCTCCCACCTCAGCTTCCCAAAATGCTAGCATTACAGGCATGAGCCACCTTGCCTGGCCTGGACTTTTCCCTCTTGATAATCATACTTTGGCTTCACAGGACACAGGACAATAGCAGCGTTACTCTTCTCACAGTGTCCGGCTCCCGCTCGCCCTGCAGGGCTTTCTCCTGCTGCTCTTGCACTGAAAATGTCTTACCCTATCTGCCCTCCCATTCCACTTCTGTCTGCTCTTAAACCTTCCTCTTAGCTTTCGTGTTGCCAAATCCACAACTAAACCTTGTTAAAAGGAACCACCAGACTACTTAAATCCCTGCTGCTTCGCTCTCACAATGCTGCAACTGACTAAAGTAAACTTCTCCAATCCCCTAAGGACACAATGACCTATCAAGTCTACTTTATCCCCTAACACTCCAAAATTGGCCCTATATCAGTGACTCATTTTAAAATATTATGGCACAGCAACATGCCTTCTTAATTTATATTAGATACAGCTTAACACTAAAATGAGTTTCCTTTCCCTGGGGAATTAATCATCAGGGCCCCAAATACACTAAACCCCTGTCTATCACAGTACCCTGGAAACTATGTAGTACTTCCCAGTTATTTGTTGATTAGCAATGAATGAAAAAACATAAAGTAATGCTTATAAATACTAACTCAGAAAATTCTCAGGGTATATATATATATATTATCCAAAGAATATTACAAATAAAAAGATGACAGTAGACACAATATAAGCATTTTACAAAAAGCAAAACACAAAATAACAAATAGAAGCAAATCACAGAAATACAAACTAAAATACCACTTTTTGTCAGACAGATTGGCAAAAACTCAATATTTGCCAAGGAAGTAAAGAAACAGGCATTCTCATATATTTCTAGTAAATATAATTTTGTATTTTTGGTATTTATATATCAAATGTCTTTAAAATCTACCTTTTGACCAGTATTTCCATTTCTTGTAATTCTAGAAAAATTAATGAACAGATACATGTAAAATAAAGCTTACTGTGGCATTAACTACACTATAAAAATCTGTCCAACAATAAGGGCTTGTTTAAATAAATTTTAGTACTTCCAAAAATAAGATTATTAAATCCACATAAAAACATACCTTCATAGGAAAAAAGCTAACAGTATATACTCCAAAATGTTACCAGTGATTATCTCCGCAAAAGAATAGTGGAATTTCTTATGATTTTTTTTATTCAATATGTCTATTTCTTTTTTTTTTTTTTTAATTGTTGGAGATTCATTGAGGATATAAGAAACCAGGTTACACTGATTCTTTTTTTCTTTTTTTGCAGTTTTTGGCCAGGGCTGGGTTTGAACCCGCCACCTCCGGCATATGGGACCGGCGACCTATCCTTTTGAGCCACAAGGCGCTGCCCGGTTACACTGATTCTTATGACTTTTTTTTTGTTGTTTCATTTATCAATACCACCTAATTCTTCTACAATAAGTATGGGTTGCACATGGATAGTAACACATTCTTAAAAGCCAAAAGTAAAAATGAGGTTCTCAATTTAAAGGCACAAAGTACCATTATCGTAACTGAACATGGAACACTACCATGTTCCACAATAATACTAATGTCAGGGGTGGCACCTGCAGTTCAGTGAGTAGGGCACCAGCCCCATATACCGAGGGTGGCAGATTTGAACCCGGCCCCAGCCAAACTGTAACAAAAATAGCCGGGCATTGTGGGAGGGTGCCTGTAGTCCCAGCTAACTCAGGAGGCTGAGGCAAGAAAATCGCCTAAGCCTAAGAGCTGGAAGTTGCTATGAGCTGTGATGCCACAGCACTCTACCAAAGGTGACAAAGTGAGACTCTGTCTCTTAAAAAAAAAAAGAAAAAAACTAATGTCAGGCAAAGTTAAATCAAATAAAATACTAAATAACTTATTATAGCCTAGTTTTTAATTACTTTCAGGAGCATACATGGAAGAATATGTCAGGACTAAAAAAAGAGTATAATTCAGGCATTTTACAGAATAAAAAGACTTCCCAAATAAAAAACTTAGTACTAATCCTAGAGACAGTATTAAAAATCACATAGTAGGCCGGGCACAGTGTAATCCTAGCACTCTGGAGGCCAGGTCAGGTGGATTGCTTGAGCTTAGGAGTTCAAGATAGGCCTGAGAAAGATCAGGACCCCAATCTTTACTAAAAATAGAGAAAGTAGCCCAGGCATCATGGAGTGCCTATACTCCCAGTTACTGAGGAGGTTGAGGCAAGAGGATCACTTGAGCCCAGGAGTTTTAGGTTGCTGTGCTCTTGGCTGTCACCATGGAAATGAGACTCTGTCTCAAAATAAAAATAAATAAACAGGCTCGGCGTCTATAGCTCAGCGGCTAGGGTGCCAGCCACACACACTGGAACTGGTGGGTTCAAATCCCGCCCGGACCTGCCAAACAGCAATGACAACTACAACCAAAAATATAACCATGTATTGTGGCGGGCACCTGTAGTCCCAGCTACTTGGGAAACTAAAGCAAGAGAGTCATTTGAGCCCAAGAGTTTAAGGTCGCTGTGAGCTGTGACACCACAGCACTCTACCCAGGGCAACAGCTTGAGACTCTCTCTAAATAAATAAATAAACCACATAGTAAAAAATCTCAATTGTTTCAAGTTGAAGATTGGCTTAAATCCCCTTTCTATGCTATTAACATCTATCTTAAGTGAGAACCCTCATTTTCATAAAAGACAGTCAACCAAGAAAATAGTGAAAGATAAAAATCACTCCTAAGTTTGAAAACTCAACTTTACATCAAATAAAGTCTTTTTCTCAGACTTGAACATTTTGAAGGAAAAACTACAATCAATAACAAGAGGGGATCCTTCAGTGATTCTAGGGATACATTTCTGTTAAAGGCTGAGCATCCCAAATCTGAAAATTCAAAATCCAAAATGCTCCAAGATTTAAAACTTTTAAGTACCTTGAACAAGACAAAGAAAATGCTCACTGGAGCATTTTGGATTTCAGATTTTTGGATTCAGGACAATCAGTACACAAATATTTCAAAATCTGAAAAAATACAAAATCTGAAACACTTCTGGTCCCAAGCATTTTTGAAAAGGGATGTTGGACTTCTATAAGTTAAGTATGTACATCTTCAGGCACTGTGTACAATTTCTAGCCAAAGCCTAAGGAGATGCTGTGGCCAGGCAGAACACTGTCCAGGAATTGTCTTCAATGCCTGATTCAACATGACCTGCAACATAGCCAGTTAGTACATCCTTATTAGAACTAACTAATCCATAAACTATAATCTTCCATGAAGGTGGCTGGCATAAAACAAATGGTCATTTCCATCTGCCAATGATAAAATATGAAACAAATTATTCTAATTGTAGCCATATGATTAATGGCAGGTATCTGCAGATAGTCATTTAGTGGCAACTTCACACCTACAATACAATTCGCAAGTCAGGTCTCAGAAAGAGTCATCAATGCTGCCACTGGGATTTGATAGCAGCTGTGAGACTACAGGAAGCACTAAGCACATATAACTGTAAGATTCCTTTATGCTGATACACTATTACTAATGTCTTTCATGAAAACAAAATTTTTTTAAACAAGAAGTTGCAAAAAAGTTGATTTGTTACAAAAGAAATGTACAAAAGAAAAATCAAAGAAAACTTTGCATAAGGGAGATTTTATATTAATTGCATTTGTGTAACACAAGCATCACACACCAAAGTTGACAACACAATTATGTCACTACTGTTGAAAAGAATAGTGATCTCCTTGCTTTAGTGACAACTCTAGCACTGTTATTCACTCAACTCACAAATATGTGAAAACTACTTACATTATTTATTTTATAACCTGTAGATATAACAGAAACAACCAAGTCACTATCTTCATGAAACATACCTTCTAGCAAGGAAGACAGACGTCAAACAAATAATTACATATTTGATTACAACTGCAAAGGTCATGATGGCATTAAACAAAAGAGTAGGGCACTATGAGAGCTTATACTAGACCTAAAGTCAAGTGAGCCAAACACAAGAGAAGCAGAGAGATCTAGACAGAGGTACTCTGTGCAGACTCTCTGCAGCTGGAACAACCTTGCCCAATCCAGGAGCTGCAACAGTCCAGTATATCCAAAACATTTAGCATAGTTTGCCATGTATAAATGAATTCCCATGTATAATGTACACCCACATTTTTGGTCCAAACTTTCAGGAAAGAAATATTTTTTTTAACTTTTTAATTCAAATTTTTATTTGTTTATATTTAGGCACGTGCTTTTTGTATTATAAAGGAATTTTAACATTTATTTTTAACATATTATGATACAAGAAAGAGTTACACTTTTAAGGCATAAGCATAAACAAAAATAATGAAAAACATTTATGTAGATACACCATTACCACTACACCCTTGTATAATGAACATCTTTACTTTTCCCTCAGAAATTTGGGCAAAAAAGTACACATTATACATGGCAAAATACAGTAGACTGTTTCTTGGGCACACATTAAGTCTGAGATATATAAAGCCATCCAAGTTAAGAGATCAAGTTGGTAACTGCTACATGAGTCTAGAGTTCAGAAAAAGGTCTAGACCAGGTATAAACTTAGAAGACACTGGCACAGAGATGGTATGTGATGCACAAGAACTGGAAATTTTCTTTTTTTTTTTTTTTTTTGAAACAGAGCCTCAAGCTATCCGCCTGGGTACAGTGCCATAGCATCATAGCTCACAGCAACCTCCAACTCCTGGGCTTAAGTGAGTCTCCTGCCTCAGCCTCCCAAGTAGCTAGGACCACAGGCGCCCACCACAACACTCGGCTATTTTTTGGTTGCAGCGGTCGTTGTTTGGTGGGCCTGTGCTGGATTCAAACCCTCCACCTTAGGTGTATGTGGCTGGCACCTCAGCCACTTGAGACACAGGCGCCGAGCCAAAATCTGGAGATTTTCTTAGAGAAGGTGCATGAAACTGTATGTTGGAGGGCAGTGAGTTGGGATTATTTTTGTTAATTATATTATGAAAATTGAAACAAAGTTTAAAAATTACAGAAGAAAGTTTAATTCTATTTCTCTTGATTTGCAATCAGCGAAATAAAACAAAGTATTTTCTAATACTACAGTTATGTTGTACTTGTTCAAAAAAGGTAAAATTAAATATATCAAGTTCTTGGAGAAATGCCAAAAACTAAGAAAAGTACTTCTTTCAGTGAGTCCAAAGTATTATATGCTACAGTTTATTTAGCAGAGCACTTCCTTCTGGCCCTTTGCAATGCCCTAGAATGGAACTGTTTTTTAACAATGATACAAGTATTTCTCAAGATTTGTCACTAGAAGTTCTTTGAGTCTGCAGAATTGCCACCTACTGACAAAATATCATGATCATAAATAAGCATTCTGAACACACCAACAAGTCCTGGAGGGATGTGACATCAAGAACAGACAAACTTTCTGCTCTGCACATTGGGCAGATATCAACTTTCAGAATGATCGCTATCCTTAAGCAACTTGTCCTACACAGTCTCCAATGATTATATAGTATGTAACTTCTCTAAAAAGTGGTGGTCAGGTTACAGGTATAGAGAGACTGAGTTTAAATGTTTTATAATTTATAGCCAAAGTACCTTGTAAGTAAAATGCCTTAACACAAACTCACCTGATTTATTTGAAGCATGTTAAGACAATATTGACCAAATTGCTGTATCCCTCAGGGCTCCAGAAACTGGAAAATGAAAATGAAGAAATAAAGTTCAACTTAGTTGGCAACCTCAATGACTAGCATCTTAAACACATGTTGTTGATCAAAATCAAATACAAAATGGAACTGATCCAGACCAGCATGGAACTTTCTATGATGATGAAAATATTCTCGACTATGTTCCCCAATCCAATAGCTACTAACCACACATGGCTACTGAGCACTTGAAACGTGGCTAAAGCAACCAAAAGGTAAATGTTTAATTTTCTTTCATGTGAATTTAAATTTAAATCAGCATTCGTGGCCAGTGGCTACCATACTGGACAGTGCAGATCTAGACTATTATACAAAGTCCTTTCTGCTTCTAGAATTCTTTTTTCCTAGTTGTAGCTTCTAGAATTCTAAAATAATCCCAGCAAAACTGAAGCTGTTAAAAACAAATCTAAAAGTTTGAAATTAATATTCAACGTACATTCCCCTTTCTGTAAACATGTTTTAAACAGCTTTGTTTGGCTTGGCGCCTGTGGCTCAAGTGGCTAAGGTGCCAGCCACATACACCTAAGCTGGCGGGTTCGAATCCAGCCTGGGCCTGCCAAAGAACAATGACAGCTGCAACCAAAAAATAGCCAGGCATTGTGGCAGGTGCCTGTGGTCTCAGCTACTTGGGAGGCTGAGGCAGGAGACTCCCTTGAGCCCAGGAGTTGGAGATTGCTGTGAGTTGTGATGCCACAGCACTCTACCCAGGGGGACAGCTTGAGGCTCTGTCTCAAAAATAATAATAATAATAATAATAATAATAATAATAATAAACAGCTTTGTTCCCATTCTCTATATGATAAATTAATCCTAAGGAAGATGCCACACCCACAAGTATTCTCTCAGGTGGTATGGAAAAGAGTATACAGTAAAATTACCTCGCTGAATATCTTCTTTTTCTCTGTTATTTTGTCTACTACCATCAGCATAAAAACAGCATGCACATTAAAACTTCACATAAAATTTTCTAAAAAAATGTCAGGAGTGGTGGCTCAAACCTATAATCCTAGCACTTTGGGAGACCTTAGGAGACTGAGGGAGGGGGACTGCCTGAGCTCAGGAGTTTGAGACCAGCCTGAGCAAGAGCAAGAGCAAGACCCCTGTCTCTAAAAACTAGCAGGGCAGGTTCGGCACCTGTGGCTCAAGTGGCTAAGGCACCAGCCACATACGCCTAAGGTGGTGGGTTCAAATCCAGCCCGGGCCCACCAAAACAACGACAGCTGCAACCAAAAAAAAAAATAGTTGGGCATTGTGGCGGGCACCTGTGGTCCCAGCTGCTTGGGAGGCTGAGGCAGGAGACTCACCTGAGCCCTGGAGTTGGAGGTTGCTGTGAGCTGTGATGCCACAGCACTCTACCCAGGGGGATAGCTTGAGGCTCTGTCTCAAAAAAAAAAAAAGCTAGCAGGGCATTGTTGCAGATACCTGTAATCCCAGCTACTCAAGGGGCTGAGGCAAGAGGATCGCTTGAGCCCAAGAGTTTGAGGCCTCTATGAGCTATGATGTCACAGCACTCTACTGAAGGCAACACAGTACGACTCTGTCTCAAAAAAAAAATATTTTTTTCTAAAAAGTCATGATCATAATACATTCCACTGCTACATCTGAATTTGCTTCCCTCTCAACCTGACCCCTTCCCCTTGGTTGTATTTCTTTTCACAGGGTATATCTCTTCTTCATTGAAATTTAGAAATAGGTGCCAAAGAAGGACAGAAAAACCGAAATAAACATATCATAGGATACTATAATGAGAAGTTTATATAATATACATATGTACAACAGACCTCCCCCCCAAAAAAACACTTGTCTACAAAGTAACAATGTTGATCTATAGTAAAAGGATTACATCCAATCACTTTTTTCATGCTGTAAAACTTTAATATAGAACTTTCCCTCAGAAGTAAATTTGGATACACACACACACACAGACTCCTATATTTGGCTACCATTTTTTCAAGATGACAAACTGATTACAATTCAAAATAACTTTGAGAACTTTTAATATTTTTCTTACAAGACTGTCTTTCTAATTATTTTTTTATTTCCTAAAAAAACAAAACGTTGTATAAAGAGCCTGCGCCTAGGGTATCAGTGAATTTGAGTTAGTTTAAATTCTTCAAGAGATTACGGTCCAAGCCTTGGTCAAATTACTTTGTATATCTTTGTCTCTTTCTTTCTTCATTTTCTCCTTCAATCTTTCAAAAGTAAACTAAAGTCCTTGTGGTAGGCAGCCTCTAACAAATAGAATACAGCAGAAATAATGAGAAACTCTTCCAAGATTAGGTTATAAAAAGTCTTGGATGTCACCTTCTCTCATTCGTTTCCTGACAGAAGTTACACTGTGAGCTGCCATTTGGAGAAGCCCACATGGCAAAGAACTGAGAGAAACCTCTGGCCAATAGTGAGCAAAAACCAAGGTCTTCAGTCTAACAGCCACAGGATCTCAATCTTACAAGAGCCACCTGAATACGTCTGGAAGCAAATCTCCTACCAGTAGAACCTCCAGATGCAACTATAGCCTCAACTAATAGCTTGACTGCCATCTCATAAGGGACCTTGAGCCACTGCCACCCAGGTGAGCTGCACCCAGATTTCTAACCCACAGAAACTAAGATATTAAATGTATGTTGTCCTAAGCCCTTAAATTCTAGAGCAATTTATTTTATTTTATTTTATTTATTTATTTAGAAACAGAGTCTCACTCAGTCACCTGGGGTTGAATGCCGTAGTATACACAGCAACCTCAGGCTCTTGGACTCTGGTGATTCTCTTGCCTCCTGAGTAGCTAGGACTACAGGTACCCGCCACAACACCCAGCTATATTTTTAGAGATGGGGTCTCACTCTTGCTTAACCTCATCTACAATCCTGAGCTCAGGAAATCCACCCTCTTCCATCTCCCAGAGTGCTAGGATTACAGGCATGAGCCACCACACCCAGCTGGTCCAGTTTTTTATGTAACAATAAATAAGACAATCTCGTTTGATTCTAAAATTCAATACTCCTATGGTACTTTAAGTATTAATTAATATACTTAGATAAGCAAAACATACTCCTGTTCAACAAGAGCAAATGAGTAATATCAGAACTTCAAAGTGGTAAATTATGAAACTTAAACATTTCCATTCTTTATTTAAAAGATGTGGTCATAAACAGTGTTGAAATTTACTAGCTGTAACTAAAAATATAAACCCAACCAATCGGAAAGTGTAAATAACCACTAAAAGCAACTTAGTGAGTTAGTATCCCTTACTTTCTCATTAGCAATGCTTCTTTTGCTAGCTTCTCCATGCTACTTTTGATAGCATTATTTATCAAGCACTCATCAACTTGGAGAAAGAACAGTTTGTTCATACTTAGTATAAAAGTTACAAATGCTTATCTACAGACCTGTACATACTTCTTTGGTAATACTGGTGGCTGATTCCAAGAGGCAGGTACAGTAAGATACTGAGGTATACTTTTTTAAAGTTCTAATCTTCTTCTAACACATACAAAAGGTATTTCAAGAAGAAAAAATTTTTTTAAAAAACACTTAAAATTAAACTTTTTTTTTTTTTTTTTTTTTGAGACAGAGCCTCAAGCTGTCCCCCTGGGTAGAGTGCTGTGACATCACAGCTCACAGCAACCTCCAACTCCTGGGCTCAAGCGAGTCCCCCACCTCAGCCTCCCGAGTAGCTGGGACCACAGGCCCCAACCACAACACCCGGCCATTTCTTGGTTGCAGCCGTTATTGCCATCTGGCAGGTCCAGGCTGGATTCGAACCCGCCACCCTAGGTGTATGTGGCTGGTGCCCTAGCCGCCCGAGCCACAGGCACCAAGCCCATTTTTTCTTTTTTTAAAGATAGACTCTTGTTCTGTCACACAGGCTAGAGTAACCTCAGCAACCTCAAACTCCTGGTAACCTCAGCAACCTCAAACTCCTGGGCTCAGCCAAGTGATCCCACTGCCTCCTGAGTAGCTGGGACTATAATCTTGTATCATTGCACCCACCTAATTTTTCTCTTTTTAGCAGAGATGAGATCTTGCTTTGCTCTCAAATTCCTAACCTCAAGTGATCCTCCCACCTTGGCCTCCCAGAGTGCTAGTATTTCAGGCATGAACCACCACTTCACCTGGCTGAACATGCAATTTTAAGTAAGTTATAAGTCTTTCCTTCACAATTACACTATAAAGAACTGCATTAATTAAAATGCATGAAGTTAGTATATTTATAACAGCACTTTGTGAAATAACTAGCTAATATTCTGTAAGTTAAATATTTTTAAACCAAGTGATATTAGATTTACATCAATTTAAAAAGCATGATTTGCAGCTATACCACAGACAATTCAGGACGCCTATAGGGGCACACGTCTTTAAGATTTCCTATCTTCTTTAGAGACTTGCCCAGTCTACTATCCTCAATTTATCAATTAAACAAATTGATAAAATATCAAGAGAATAAAATGCAGCAACAGCTGTTTTTTTTTTTTTTTTTTAACTGAGACAGAGACATCCTCTACAGCAACCTCAACCTCAATCTCTTGGGCCCAAGTAATTCTCTTGCCTCAGCCTCCCTAGTAGCTCGGACTACAGGTGCCCGCCACAGTGCCTACCTATTTTTTTGTTATAGTTGTCATCGTTGTTTAGCAGCCCTGGTGCGTGTGGCCAGCACCCTAACCACTAAGCTAGGGGCACCCAGCTGCAAAATAGTGTTTTTTGGTTGGTTTTTTTTTTTTATTATTAAATCATAGCTGTGTACGCAGAACAGTTTTATACTACACAAGGCTCAATAAAATCCACCACCTCTGTCAAAAAAAGTTTCTAGCAACAAGTTAGTTCATTTCCATTACAACGAAGTCCTTTTAGAGATACCTATTCACAGGTCCCAAAAATGCCCTACAGTGATTCAGTCAGGCACATTAAAACATGCAGTTCCACATTCCAAATTAGTAAATGATAAAGGAAGGGAGGGCAGTTTATGGCGAAAGGGCACTGCAAACTAGGAAAGGCATGATGCTCATGAAGAATTAAGGGTGCAATCTGTACCCGCAACATACTGCTAAGAGAACCCCTACCTTAATTTTGCCCATCTGATAAATTAAAAAGTATACAAAATTAAATCTATATAATCCTCAATGATTAAATACTGCTTTGTATGTGCATGAAACATCATTATTATTCAATTAATATTTATATTGTTTATATGAGCACCCATTCCACATTGATAAGCAATTGTCCCTTAAATGTCTAATATGAAAAGCAAAAACAGTAAATCGCCATTCTTAGACTATAAACTACCATAAAATTAAACATCAAAGCTTCTCACTCTAAAAACCCATGAAGTCCTTTAAAACCCTTTAAAAATGTTTTCCACTTTTTTTTTATAATACCCTGCAAAATTGCTCTTATGTAAAGAAAATAATTCAGTTTAAATTTTAATGTCTTCTAAGAGCCCATGAAAGATTCTAAGTATATAGAAAATCTTATTCCACAAACTATTCTGGTGGAAAACCACATGCCAGAGCCATGAAAAAACAAAGAAACTAACATTTATCAGACAGTAATTTTATATCCTAGGTGCCATCTTTTGCCATTTTTACATTATTTTATCCTCATTACCTTGGGTTGTAGGTGTTTATCCTCATTTTCCTAGAGGTTGGGTTATTTGCTCATAATCATATTGCTAGGATTATAACACAGTTCATTCTAGCTCAAAGTCCTCTTCTCTTTACTATACAAAAAGTTATAAAAGATTCGTCTTCTTAAATTTTCTCCTATAACAAAGTCAAGGGCTTGAATTCTAGGACAACATAATGTCAAGGCTCCTGTATAGAACTTTGAGGGAAGGGAGGTTATTCAAAATTTTAAAAGGATACACTCATACACATAATTATTACGGATATTAGACACTCATTGAATATGTGGAGCACCTAGAAAAAGGCTTAAAAATACCTGTATGTGATCATACTGTGCATGTCTCAAACTATAAAGTCTAATAGTAAAGGAATTCCATTTCAAAATACCTAGATTTTTCCCTCTCTTTACCATGACCTGTACACAGAAATGATCACATACACAGCACCCAAAGTGTACAAAAGAAAATGAGCTACAAATAACAGGAGTAAAGAGAGGGTAGGTACAGAGAAAAAAACCTCCATGTTTAGGCTTTAGTGTATCTTCTATAATATAAACAGGAAAACCACTCAGTCTCACTTTCTGTATTGATTACATATTTTAAAGTTCAGTAACTTTCTTAGATATTTTTTACACTCTTACTCTTTGTGGAAAAGCAAGTCACTCTTCCCTAGAACTTCATTCCAGACAAGCCAAGGAAGCTAAAATGTAAAACTCCTAAGGTTTTCCTAAAGATTTAGGAGTTAAGAACCACATGGACTGTTATGGTGTGCAACTTATCCCTAAATGGTCCAGAAAAAAAATATTTAATGTGTCTGATCGGGAGCAAATCATAAATGGATAAAATGGTAACAGGTGAATCTGAGTAAAGGTTACAAGAATGTTCTTTGTACTGTTATTCTTGCAACTTTTCTGTAAGCTTGAAATTATTCCCAAATGAAAAGTTAAAACTTAAAAGTTATTCGGCATTCTGATTGAATTAACAATACATACTTGGATTGTAGGGCAACATTTTTACAAATAAAAAAAAAAACACTGGTTTTCAAGAAAAAAATGCAGTGATCTGTGTGGAAGTATGCACCATATCCTACCAATAACCATCGCTTAGGAGTAAATTTCAATTTACAACGTCATGTAATGAAATGTGGCAATAGTGTCTGCAGCTGGAAACACACACACACACATCGTTTGGCATGACTGCTTCACAAATTTAATACAGGCCTGTTGCAAAATTAAGCAAATCTCCAATTCAAGTGATATATGATCTCTCTGGTTTGCAGTTAAAATATAAACAAACCAAACAATGAAAAACTTGCCATATTACAAAACAAAATGGAGAGCACGTCTTGGTTTTGAGTTTTATTAAATAAAAATTCCAACTGCAACTAAATTCACAACAGTATTATCTGAATGATCTTCAAAAAGCACACATTGGAAAGAATATCCTCCCGGACAAATGTTGCAATCTTTTCTTCTACAAGGTTACTATCATTCTGCCTGCCCATCACGATTTTGATTTCAAGTGTTCACCATGCTTTCCTAAAACATAAGGATACATCAGAGGCCAAGTGCTGCTCAGCAAAAGTTACCAAAATTGTACAATCAAACATTAAATAATAAAGGTTTTCAGTGAACAGTAAAATACTTTTATATGATCATCTCTATCCTTTCTGCAGGATCCACCCACTTTAAAATCCTTTAGTAAATTTCTGGGTCTACCCTAATTCGATGGTCCCCCCTCTACCCAAGTAGTTCTTAAGCAGGAAGGGAGGGGGGCGGATGAGAGCAAATATGGACCCCTCCCAAAGAAAACTATTCACAAATGCAAAATCCTGCCTATATTTCCGGGGACTTCCAGAACTCCAGGGCTATTATCCCCGCCCCCTAAGAATCTCAGCTTTGCGTTTTCAATTGCCTCTGCGGAACACCCCACCACCACCGTCTCCCGCTCTCCCTTGGAGAGCCTGGAGTCCTAGCCCTCACTAGTGGATTCTGTAACGAGCTTTGTCTCTTCGCCCAACTCCCTTCACCCTGGCAAGGTCACTACCGCCAACTACCCCTTTAAGCCGAGCCATCACCGTAGTAGTTCGTAAGAGCCACAGCAGAACTTGCCTGTCATAGGATATATTTTGTCCCCTCGGCCCCACCTACCTCCCCCATTTCGTCGAGTTACGTCTTTACCACTTGCCCATTACACAGAAATAGCCACGGCCGCCGCCGCCACCCCCCGCCCCGACCTCCGGCGCTCCCAGGCCCATTCCCCGTAGACCCTCCCAGGGCCTCCCTCTGCCCTGATCGCTCCCACACCGCCGCTTCACTCGTCGTCGCTCTTCCGGCCTTTCCCATCCCGGCCCCCACGACCCCCCACCTTCCAGTGCCCTCCGCCCGGTTCCTGCCTCCCCCCACGTCGGCACCCCCATCCAGGCCGGCCTGCTCGCCTCGCTCCCGGCTCCTCCCCTCAGGACACCTGTGTCGTCCCACCCCCTCCACACACGCCCCCCCAATTCCGTCCCTGCTCCCAGGCGGCCTTGCCCCCCAAGACTGGTCTCCCCTCCCCCCGCCTGCCCCGAGAGAGCTCCTGGAGGAGGAGGAAAGGCGCGGGGGAGGGGAGGCCGCGGAGGGGGCCGCTCTTCTCGGGGTTCGCCGCGTCGCGGACCTGCAGGGCTCCCCAGCGCCCTCTGCCTCCTCCGCTAGCGGGGCGGAAGTAGGGGCCTCCCGGGCGCCCCCGATGAGGGTATTTACCTTCTTGCCAGGGACACTTTGCAGACGGCTCCAACATTGGCAAACACTACAGAGAACTGACCCCGCTCGGCCGCCGCCGCCGCCGCCGCCGCCGCCGCCGGCTTCCACCCCTCGGGCTCCCCGCCCCCGCCTCCGCCCGCCTCCGCCCGCCTCCCCCCGCCTCCCCTGCGCTCCCGCCGCGCCCTCCCGGGCCCGCGCCGCGCGCCCCCGCCTGCGCAGCCCCTCCCGCGCCCCAGCACGCCCGGCTCGCGCGCGCGCCCGGCCTGGGCCCTACCTCCGCTCTGCCTCCCGCCGGCCCGCGGCCGAGCGCAGCCATTGTTCGCAACGCCGCTTCCGCCCCCTGGCGGCCGCCGGGTCCTCCGCTGCAGCAGGGACTGCGGGGCCGGCGCCGGCGGCTGGGCCCGGGGCCGAGGGCAGTTCCCGAGGGCCTCGGGAACGAGGAAGAGCGAGTGCACGGGGAGCGCGCCCAGTCCGCAGTCTCCAAGTCCCTGGCGCGCCTCCCCGCCCCCTCGGATGCAAATGGAGGGCCTGGGGCCCCTTCCACACCTGCACTCGCAACTTGCTCCCGCCCCACTGATCCTTTCCTCTCTCTAGGCTGTGGCCGTTTCCCCGATTCCCTCCTCTTACCTGCCCCAGGCTCTCTGGATGCCGCCCTCTGCTGTGCTGGGGACGCGCGACCATCCCGCGTCTGCTCCGGCCGCCGCTGTGCGACGCACGGTTTAGAAGATCCTGCACCTTTCCAGACTGGGGGGAGGGGGTGAGGGAAGGAGGTTACTTCATCGTCTCGCCCAAAAAACACTAATGATTCCTGATGCCCTGCTGTCCAAGATCGGTGGCATGGCCAAACGTCCTCCTCGACAAATTCTATTCGGTCATATGAAAAAAAAATCCCTGGAGCCGAAAATTAGGATCTTTAAACAATGGCCTAGATCCTAGATTTTTAAGACAAGAGTGCCAAAAAATTCACATTACATCTTGATTTGTCCTAGTTTTAATGTAGATTATTATGTCCAGATAACTTCAACCCAGTTAAGCCCAATGAAACTCAACACTTCATTTAGTAAATGACACCAAAAATAATCTGACAATAAAAGAGATCTAGAAATAGAACTACTAGTGTGTTTTCACAAACTTATCCATTGGCATTATTATTCCCAGGGTTCCTTTCTAGTATCACTTCTCTGCCTGAGAAATGTCTACAGGGCCTGTGATTTCAGTCATTTTCTAAAACAGCTCTGACAGCAACTGGGGAGACATTGCAGTGTGGTGGTGAATAGGTAGAGCTTTGGGAGACAGACCACGGTCATCTTACCCTGTACATCAGTTTATTCTTTTGTTCAAGAGGATATTAAATGTGATGGTTTGTATTTCAATGTAATAATAAACACAAAGCCTTTTACATAGGGCCTAGCCTGTGGTAGGGCTCAGGTAGTACCGTATTAGCTACTGCTAAAGTTTCCTCCCAAATCTCTTTTCTGTACTCCTTTCCCACCTTTCATCTCTGCCAGTTCCCCCAAATTTAACATGTTGCACCCTCCCTAAATCTAATGATCCCTGAATCTATACCACTGTTTGATTAATCACGTCTAGCAGCTCAAGCCTAGCACCTAGTTCACATTCATATTGTCATGCATCACCTCACAACAGAGATATATTGTGAGAAATGTGTCATTAGGCGATTTTATTTTTGAGTGAACATCATAGAGTATACTCACATAAACCCAGATGGTCTAAGCTATACGTATGGCCTATAGATTCTAGGCTACAGGCCTGCATAGCACATTACTGTCCAGAATACTGTAGGCAATTACAACACAATGGAAAATATGTGTGTATCTGAACTTATCCAAACATAGAAAGGGTACAGTAAAAATGTGATATTATAATCCTAAGGAACCACCATCATGTCACACATGCTATCCATTGTTGAAACGTCACGTGGTGCATGACTGTACTTGTTGAACATTTTGAATGAGTATATGCCGATCACACCAGCCATCCACACAGACAAGCCTCCCACCTCTGTGCCTTTCCATAGACCATTTCCTCTCCTGCCATCTACCTTCCCCTTACCTGGTGAACAAATCATCCTTCAAGTCATGCAAAAATCACCTCTTCTAACTCCTGAGCAGGCCAGTGTTCATCTCTCATTGCTGTCTTCTCTGATATTGTGAGTATGTTAGAATTGTTTCCTAGTCTACCAAACAGTGCATTGTCCAAGGGCAGGCTCGGTGGCTCATTTATCCCTGTAGTCCCATCATCCAACAGCAAATGGGACAGTAAATACTTTTGGAATAACTAGATGAGTTTATACTTTTGTAAATGACTTTACAGTAATCAGAATTCCATTCTCTTTGATTCAGATCATTAGAGTTTATTAAAAACTTTATCTCTGCTGTAACTTTTTCTTATAACTAATTTTAAGACATTGGTAAACCCAGAATGAATTTTTTAAATCATAATTATCAGGGAGAGATTTCTTTTTAACTTGAATTGGCACTTTCAATTGCTTGATATATGGCATCAGTACATGAAATCATCTGAGTGATACAAAAATCCACACATAAATCTATGATCAACTTAGGATTTACTTTAAATAAAATATTGTACAGGAATTGAAAATAGTGGATATTTACATAGTGAGGCTACTGGCAGCTGATTAAAAACATAGCAACTAGCCAGGCACTGTGGCGGCCACCAATAAGTCCCAGCTACTTGGGAGGCTGAGGCAAGAGAATAGCTTAAGCCCAAGAGTGTGAGTTTGCTGTGAGCTGTGACGTGACAGCACTCTACCTAGGGTGATGTCATGAGACTCTGTCTTAAAAAAAAAAAAAAAAAAAGCAACTAGTTTATCAACAAGTCTTTACCAAGCACCTCTGCAGTCAAATATTCAACCATCAAAAAAAAGATAATGCTTTCAGATTCATCATGATCAAGTTTGAACACTGAATGAGAAAGATCCCAGAATCTAAAATTACAATTTCTCTTCTATTTGTCTTCTCGTTTTTTATATTATAATGTCCTTTTCTTGACATCGATTTTCCTATACAATGCATCTAACCCCTAGCACCACCATGCATGTTACTTTCCTTTATTGCTTATATCTGAACTTTTTTTAGTTGGAGGAGTCTCACTTTGTTCCCCTGGGTAGAGTATGTAGTACCATAGCTCATAGCAACCTCAAACACTTGGATGCAAGTGATCCTCTTTGCTCAGCCTCCTAAGTAACTAGGACTACAGGTGCCTGCCACAACACCCAGTCACTTTTTAGAGATGGGGTCTCGCTCTTGCTCAGGCCAGTCTGAACTCCTGAACTCCAGTAATCTACCTGCTTCAGCCTCCCAGAGTGCTAGGATTACAGGCGTGAGACACCACACCTGGTACAAAACATATTTTTAATCACTACACACTTTGTGCTTCTTCCACTATACCTTAAGCTCCTTGAAGCTTGTTAACAATTACTGAATACCTACTATGTGCCAAGTACTATTCTTGGCCAAGTGACATATACAGAATAAAAAACTCTGCAAAGTCTTTGTCTTCATGGAACTTACAGAAAAATGAATAAATAGATAAATGCATGAAATAAACACTTTAAGATAGTGGACTTTCCTCTGTTAGAACACTATTCTGAAAATTTTCAATGTATTTATGTGTTCACTAATAAGTTGTTTGCTTGGAACTCAATATTTTTCTTGTAATGTTGATGTCCAAATAGTTATTAGGGTATCCACCACCTAAAACATTGTACTAAAGAAAAGTAGGAACAAATTTGGTTACAAAAGTAATTATTAAGAATGAGGAAACAGATATATGAAAAACACTCAGCATCACTGATCACTAGGGAAAAGCAAATCAAAACTATGATGAGAAGTAATGAAGATGAGAATAAAGTAATATTTTAGGAAGATCAAAAAAAACACAATAAGATATCATCTTACCCCCATTAAGATGGCTATTATCAAAAAGCAAAAAATTAACAAATGCTGGCAAGGATGCATAGAAAAGGGACCTCTCATACACTGTTGGTAGGAATGTAAGTTAATATAGCATTATGGAAAACAGAATGGAGAAATCTCAAAAAACAAAAATAGAACTACCATACAATCCAGTAACCCACTACTGAGTATTTACCCAAAGGAAAAGAAATCAGGATGTCAAAGGGATACTTGCGTCTCCATGTTTATTACAGCACAATTCACAATAGTCAAGATACGGAATCTAAGCACAGAAAACACTAAATGTTCTTATCCATATGTTGGAGCTACAAATGTTGGTCTCATGGAGATAGAAAGGATGAATGATAGAGCCCAAGGGCTGGGAAGGCTCAGGGGACAGAGGTTGGTTAATGGGTATAAACATACAATTAGAAAGAATAAGTTCTAGGATTTGATAGCACATTAGCGTGATGGTAGTTAACAATGATTTATTCTATTAATATGTTTGAAAATAGCTAGAAAAGAAGGTTTGAAATGTTCCCAAAACAAAGAAATGATAAATGTTTGCAGTTGATGACTATCCCAAATGACCTGATTGATCATTACATATTTTATGTATCAAAATACAACCTGTACCCCAAAAATATGTATAATTATGTATCAATTTTTAAAAGAAAGCTTGCAGCAAATAAAAAAGTAAGTAAAAATGTATTTAATGAATTATGGAAAAGTTCTTTTAAGTCTTATAGGACATAGTGTTCTATAAATTTTTTTAATAAAAATAATATGCCTATGTTAATTTTTCTTTTTCCTCTATTGCTATCATCTTGTCTCTCAATATTTTTGTTGGGGATATCTACTTTTTCCATCATGTTTGAAATTTGATCTTCAGCCATAGTGTTATTATTTTTATTCTAATTTACTTGTTAAATTAGTAATGGCATTGTTTAAAATACAAGATGAGATAGGTTTACAGTTTCTTTTTGTGTTATCATCTTCAAATTGATTTTTTTATAGTATGTATAGTTGCATTACATTTGTTTATAGGGCAAAGTACTCCCAGAAAATATTCTTCTATTGCATGGATTAATTTTTTTTTAGCCTGGGTTCTTTGTCTTTTGAATGCAAGGTTCTATTTATTTTGTTATAGCAATTGGCATAATTTTAATGTAATTTATTTTTATTTTATGCATATTTAATCTGTGAACTGTACCTGGATCTTCTGGGGTATTGTATTATTTTCATTTTTTTTTTCTAAGCCTCCCCAAGAAGAGACCAGATCTATTATCTTAGCTTTGCTCAGAAGAGCTTTTGGAGAAAATATATTTTTATTTTATTATTTTTTAAGGATGGGTAAGTGTCTAGAATCTGGCTTTAGTCCATCCTCTTTACCTAAAATTTCTGATACTTTTTCTGGAATATATATATTCCAAAGAAAAGAGTGTATATGTGGACATATATTTACATAAAACAAGCTTAGAAATGTGATTTGCTTAAATTTCCTTGCAATGGAAATAAATTTATGATATCTCTACACACTGGGGAAGGAAAAGAGAGGCCTTAGAGGAGAAGGGAAGGATGGCAGGATTCACTTCTTAAACAAGTTCCATACCTTCTTCAAACACTTTTTTTTTTTTTTGAGACAGAGCCTCAAGCTGTTGCCCTGGGTAGAGTGCTGTGGCATCAGAGCTCACAGCAACCTCTAGCTCCTGGGCTTAAGCAATTCTTTTGCCTCAGCCTCCCAAGTAGCTGGGACTACAGGTGCCTGCCACAACCCCTGGCTGTTTTTTGTTTTGGGGGGATTTTTTTGGTTGTAGTTGTCATTGTTGTTTGGCAGGCCCGGGTTGGATTCGCACCTGCCAGCTCTGGTGTATATGGCTGGCGCCTTAGCCACTTGAGCTACAGGTGCCAAGCCTCTTCAAACACTTTTTAATTGTGACTCTTTTGACAGGAATCATCTTAGCAATCACCTCCTCATATTTCCTTTCCTTATTGACTCTTTATCAAAAGACTTCATTATTAACTTTATAAAACATTTTCCCTTTCCATTTGTAAAGGATGAAAAACTGAAAATTCCAGCCACATATACCTTCTCATTCTTTCATCTCTTTGGTAATTATCAATGGCCTTCTGTATTAGTGATATATCATAATATATTAAAATATAGCACACCAAAATGTAGTGGCTTGAAACAACAACTTATTTAGTTCAGGCAGAGCTAAATATCTTGTCTATGCTCTACAGTATTAGCTATTACACCTCTAAGTCTGGGAGCCTAAATCATGTAAGCGGCCCACTAGCTCATATAGTATTCACGGTATCATCTGGGGCTGGCAGCCAGAACACCAGCAGTACTCTCTGTGTAGTTGTTTGGCTCTCTTATAGCATGGTGGCAGGGCTTCAAGAAACAGGTACTAAAAGCCACCACTTTCATAAAGCCTGGGCCCATAAATCGGCACAAATATGCTGTGAATTCTGTGATATCCTATTGGTCAAATAGTCACAGGGGCTGGATTCAGGAGAAGGGGACCTGATCCTTTCTCTCCATGGAAAGTATGTCAAAGGGTTTTAGGGTCATATTTAAAATGCCACACATTCTCTGAAATACATCACCTGTCTTCACTATATCACTCTTGTGTTCATATGAAGGTGACATTGAAAATTTTTTTCAGCCAGGCATGATGACTCCCATCTATAATTCTAGCACTCAAGAAGGCCAACATGGGTGGATTGCTTGAACTCAGGAGTTCAAGATCAGCCTAAGCAAGACTAAGATTCCATCTTTATAAAAAATAGAAAAATTAGCCAGGCATCCTGGCAGGCACCTATAGTCCCAGCTACTCAGGGGGCTGAGGCAACAGGATTGCTTGAGCCCATAAGTTTAAGGTTGCTGTAAGCTATGATGCCACGGCACTCTACTTAAGGAGACAGAGTGAGACTTTGTCTTAAAAAAAAAAAAAAAAAAAGAAACAAAATTTTCTTCCATGGGTACTTACCTATGTTTGCACAAATCATGGGAGCTAACAATTCATTCAACACCTTTCTTGCTCACTGAAGAGAGATATGCATACGTGAACTATGGAGATTATAATAACCAGATTATAGCAGAACAGGACTTACTACTCCTTTGGTCTATTCTACCCCACGGGTCAAGGGGGCACCTTTGGGCAAGTTAAGGCAGTTCAGCCATTGCAGCAGCAGAAGAAATGAAGGAATAAGTTGGAAGCTGGAGGAAACTCCCAGACAATAACGTGCAATACATAACATTTAATCATGGCCTGTTTCTAGGACATGCTACAGTTGGCCATGGCCAGTGGGGAGGTGAAAAGTGGCCTAGGGAGGGAACATCAGAAGGCAGCCAGGCTCGGCGCCTGTGGCTCAATCGGCTAAGGGGCCAGCCACGTACACCTAAGGTGGCGGGTTCGAATCCCCAGCCCGGGCCCACCAAACAACAATGATGGCTGCAACCAAAAAATGTCTGGGCGTTGTGGTGGGTGCCTGTGGTCCCAGCTACTTGGGAGGCGGAGGCAGGAGACTCGCTTGAGCCCAGGAGTTGGAGGTTGCTATGAGCTGTGATGCCATGGC
>CAUYQV010178191.1:0-21361 GCA_963574575.1 Galagoides demidoff
GAACACAAGAGAAAAACACAATTAAATTTGGGGAGGGGTTGGGGAGGAGGGAAGAGGAAGGGTGTGCTCTCAAAGCAGGGGAACAGGGCACGCCCCCTGCGGGAGGGACACAGCTACAACTTAGACTCTACCTAACAAACAATGTAACCCAATCCTCTGTACCTTCATATTAATCTGAAATAAAATAAACGAAGAAACTCACACAAGCCCCATAAAAAAATTCGCAGTTAAGTTCTTAAAAAACATGCAAATACTGTATACAGAGAGGTGAAAGCAAATGGACAAAATAAATGTGATCACCATATTAATAAATTGGTGACTTCTTTGCCTTCAAGTCTAATGCTAAGTGATGGGGTAAGTAGTCAGGAGGGTGGTGGTAAGTGGTGACTGCATTAATCCTACCAGGGAGTCATTTAATGTCTGCAACCAGTGATCACCAGCGGAGGTGCGTGAGCTTAAACTGCCAGCCAGGGCCTCCACCGACTGCTTCTTACTGTCCTCCAAGCAAGCCTGCACCCCTCTGGCAAGAGCGTCCCCTCTAAGGCTTACTATAATTATTTTATTATCTGAACAATATGGCTCAAGACTGAAAAAATCTTGGGAAAATTCCCAGTATGGTTCAGAACTGCCAAGGAGTAATTTAGTTACAAAACTGGCACCAAATCATAAAAATATTTGCAATAAAAGTCTTTATTATACACATAAAAAATAAATAAAAAGATACCTGTCGATGTGTGTGTGGGGGGGGTGATGAATATGTGATATAACCCCAACCATCAAGCACCAAAGGGGATGGGCTTGTCGCATGGGAAACAGAGAAGGGGGGTCACCACCACAGAGACGGGGGACCTCGGTGAATCCCGAAGTGACGGTGACTGAGAGAAAGGGTGAAAGGGGAGGCTACTGTGAACCCGGGGAATGACAAATAAGCAGTTCAATAATAACTTTTTACCTGATGTCATGCTTTATTATGTAGTATTACATTATTTTAAAAATATGTTATTTTATAACATAAAATTTACCTGTCTTCTCAAGTTTTCCAAGACTAAAAGAGACCGATGTTTCCAAAGTTGGCAAATCTGAAGTTCAAAGTCATCCCCTTAAACCTTAATAAACTAACTTGTGATAAATAAATTCACATTTCCATACACACGCCACACACCACTCAAAACCCACAGATACACTTGGTAAGGTTTAGAGTCAGAAAATCGGGGGCCTGGTCCATCAGGGCCGCTGTAAATATTCAGTGTTTGTGGAGTTAGGGAAAGCAGCACAGACTCCTGTTACCTCTTACACATTTCATCCGCCGGCATCCTGGCTGGTCAAAGGCAGTAAAATAAACTCGTTGTTACTACTGACTTGAAATAGCTTTTCATCCTCACTGAACAATTTATGCTGTAATTTGGAAGGCTCTATTAAAAATGACTAGGAAATGACTAGCATAAGTTCACTGCCTCTGTCCCAGAAAAACCCAGCTCTCTCCTAAAACTGCTTAAAACACCTCTCAGGTATTCTGTATATTAACGTAATATAGAAATGATCCCTGAAAGTCTAGTCTCTTTTTCTTTGTATCACTGTCACCAATGATGAATCTTAAAAATACATAAAGCATATTCTCAATAAAATAATCAAAATTCTCAAAAGTTCCCATTGGGTCTATTGGGCATAATGATATTAAAATTGATAAAAAGAATAATGATGTTTTTAATAGCTAATAATAAACATCAGAAGTGACACTTCCATTCATAATTCCCACAAATAATTTATCTCCGCAAATATTTTATCACTTTTTGCAAACAAATTATCCTTGAGCACCAACAGAACTTGGTCTCTTTCTTTTCCTTTGACCCATGGGAAAAGGAGCTTTCTAAAAGTAAAGGATGAAGACATAACTAAATTGTATTTCACATTTAAATGCTGTTTGTTTTTTTGAAATACATAATTCTCTTTTATTCATTTCTCTCAGTGGACTCATCCAGAAGGCGGCTGAATTCTTATTACTTCTACATCTCATACACTGAGACAAGTTTTATAACATCAAAAGTAAAACACGGCTCAGCGCCTGTAGCTCAGGTAGCTAAGGCACCAGCCATATACACCAGAAGTGGCGGGTTCAAATCCAGCCCAGGTCTGCCAAACAACAATGACAGCTACAACCAAAACATAGCCGGGTGTTGGCAGGTGCCTATAGTTCTAGCTACTTGGGAGGATGAGGCAAGAGAACCGCTTAAGCCCAGGAGTTGGAGGTTGCTGTGAGCTGTGATGCCACAGTACTCTACCCAGGGACAGCTTGAGGAGCTGTCTCAAAAAAAAAAAAAGGTGGGGTGGCGCCTGTGGCTCAAAGGGGTAGGGCGCCAGCCCCATATGCCGAGGTGGCTGGTTCAAACCTAGCCCTGGCCAAAAAAAAAAAAAAAAAAAGTGAAACATGCACTAGGTTAACACTTGCCTACAAATACTTTGTAGTTACCTGTTAAATGCTATTTAAATGGAAGGAAATATTGAGACAAACTGCATGTGGTCTAATCCTTTTGATTTCTCCAGCAGAACACAGGGGTCGTATCTGATTTGTTCACCGTATTCTCCCTGGTGCCTAAGACAGTGCTGGGCACACAGCAGGGGTTCCAGCACGCTGAATGTACTCACATCAACCTCAGCCAGAAGAGGACAGTGCTACTTGTGAACCACCCCTGTGTCATTCTTGGCTTCAGAATGCCACGTGAGATGGGCCAACTGGCATTGATAATGACACTTGGAATCATATTACTGTTTTATACAAATTACAGTAGTTTGTAATTCCTCAAACTACACCCATGGGCCACATGCAGCCCGCCTAGGACATTTATCCCGCCCACTGGGTGTTTTTGCTGCCACTGCCTGTCCTGCTTAGCCGTTGCCTGTCCTTTTAAACTATAGTCCGTCCCTCCAACAGTCTGAGGGACAGTGAACTGGCCCCTGCTTAAAAAGTCTGAGGACCCCTGATTTAAGGGATATAATCACGTTATGTACAGTAGTCACATAATCAAAGCTGGCATGTCATTGTAAAAACATCATAACATAGAATGACAAGGTATAAAATAAAATCCCAGAATTCTGCCACTTAAGATAATGTGTTTGATATATATTTTTTTAATTTTATTAAGTCAAATACACATAGATCCTGAATACATTCATGCATTATGTGGGGTACAATGTGCTTATTTTCTTTTTATACAATCTGACATCGTTAAGTTAAACCAATCAACATAGCTTTCACCTCATTTACTTGATTATTGTGCCAAAACATCTATGGGTTTTTCTTCTAATCTTTTCCCCCACATATAATTGCTGAATAGACATGACATAGAGTGCTTATTTTTTAAATAATAGGATTATACAGTGCTGCCTACTGCCTTTCTCATTTCTAATAAAATAGCAAAGTGTTTCATATTATTACATGTGCTTTTAGTAATTCAGGTTTTACTTGCTGCAATGGATTTCATTTTATGAGGATAGGAAATTATTTAACCTTTTCTCTATTTCTTTTTTTTTTTTTTTTTGAGACAGAGTCTCACTCCATTGCCCTGGAGTTGAGTGCCATGGTGTCATTCTAACTCACAGTAACCTCAAACTCCTCCTTCTTTACAAAAAGTTGTATAGTTGTTTTTTCTTTCTTTCTTCTCGTCTCCCTTCTTTCCTTCTTTCTTTTTATTATTTTAATTTTTTGCAGTTTTTGGCTGGGGCCAGGTTTGAACCTACCACCTCCAGTATATGGGGCCAGCGCCCTATTCCTTGAGCCACAGGTGCTGCCCATCCTTCTTTCTTTTTAAACTGCAATGCTTAGAACTTCTAGTACAAGTTTAAAAAATAATAGCAAAAATGCCATGCTTATTATCTTAATAAATATCAGTTTGTTTTCACTCGTGGGTCCACTGAAAAGTTATCGCAAATTAAGAATTTCTAAATACCTTCTATAAATAGGATACACTAACTACAGTAAGGTTGTTAGGTACATTCATTTTGTCAATTTCATGTATACATTTCCTTTCTATATAATTTAAATATCCTCTTGTCATTTAAGATCAAATTTCAAATGCCAAATCCTATTATTTCAAGTGAATAACAGAGCTGGCAATCACAGAAACTGAGCCAGCTGCCGAAGTACTAGGTGAGGGAAGGCTGAGTTTTGGAATGAGACAACCATACTTCTGACCGTCACAGGGCTGGTAAGAGCGATCAGAGACAAAAGTCCACATCAAGTAAATACTCGCTACATGCTATCCACATTATGATTAAATGATGATGACTTAGCCCTAGCGCACTGTATCCAGTTGCTGGTAAGAATGCTGGCAAAGGAATTAACACCTAAGGATGAAATCTCCAGGCTACAGGCAGGCAGGTGGGGCTGCTGTTAATGTTCACGACCAGGCTTCCTAAATGCAGACACTTTGTAACAACACCTTTGTGATGACCCAGAACTACAAGAGAACATGGCATGCCATAATTCGGAGTCTGACCACGGCCACTGTTCGTGCAGCCAGAGATGGCTCTCACAACCAGGCCACAAGAACTAGCTGAAACCCTAATGGTCACCTGGTCCAATGGCTGACACATTTGTTTTTACCTATAGAATCTGTTTTTCAAAAGAAAATTTCCTTGTAAGCTCAAAAATGGAGGGTCAGCTTGCTCCAGTGTGAAGCAGTTTTTGTTTATCTTGGTGGAGGGTACACACTCCAAACACACCGTTCCAAATAAACTACCCATCTGCCCGGACTGACATAGATACTCACTCAGCTTCTAAAGAAGGAGAGTCCTCAAATTCCCTTCTAGCATGGAAGAAATTCTTTATCATGACTTGGAGCAAGAAAGAAATACGTATTCTTACACACCAGTTCAAAGGTAATTACTTTTGTTTTTATTTAAAAAAAAATTTTTTTTAAAACAGAAAGAAAACGAATTCTGTCAACGCTTAACAGGGAAAAATTAAAAAGTAACTTACAATAACATCCCTAAAGGATTCCTGGTCACTGATTGTCTTATCTTCTATACATCCAGACTGATTCAAGTAGTGGTAGTTTTCTGGCACAGATAAATAAAATTCTTCTACAGAAAGAAAGAAAAATGTAATATCACAGTTGGCAAAGAGAAGGCAAAATCCAAAAGAGTTTTCACCCTATGCTTTATAAAAACAAAGCATATACATAATTCTATATCCTTAACAGTCCACTACTGAGATAGCAAAGTTCCCTCTTAATTATTATCTAGGGGAAACAGAAAACATTCAGTTAAACTAAACGAGATGGTAGAAAATGTTACTGGAAAAAAAAATGGATGAGGATCTTGTTTTAATGTTTTCTCTTTAAATATAAAACGTTTACAAATTAGTTTTGATTGGGTGTGGTTAAAAGTAAAATCAATGGTAATGTATTTTTCATAAATACCCTTTAATTTAAAAATGTACCGAGACTCCAAAAAGTTCAATGTTTTTCTATTGTTAATTTTCCCCTTCTATTATTTGGCCCCAAAGTGAATTCAACATCTTCTGGCATTCCCCCACTCACTTCATAGCAATTGGCAGGATGTCAACAACATCAAAACAGATGTCTGCCCATTTACTGATGTTTTTTAAATGGAAAATGAGTTGCCACTTCATATTCGTCTGCGTCGTCCCACCCACTCACCTCTCTCTTCATGTTTCAGCCCTGCCAGCAGTGCATAAAATATGTGATAATTCCTTTCCCCGGGATTCTGCCTTACTACTCGGTTCTGTGGAGATAAACCATATTTCTGGTCAGCCAGGTCACCTCTGCTTAATCCGCACAAACTAGTAATTTCTGAAAATTGTTATTGGGGAAGAAAATGTGAATTAATCACATCTACTTACTTTTTCTAATAAATCTTCATGTGAAAAGTAACGGTAAGTCAAGGAATGAAACGAGGACGTGAAATGCTCAATTGGTCTTCATTCTCTAATCTCTGTTACCCAAATAACTATAGCTCCCTGTTCCCTTGGCATGGAAACTTCCAGAGCAAAAACACAAGGAAAGTTCAGACTACTGCATCCAAACCCCATTCCAAACATGACGTGTGGTGCTGCTATGAATAGAAGTGATTTCAAAAAATATCTGATTGGTTTGAAAAACAAACAAATGGGATAGAATTGATTTCAAACAAATATCTGATGTTAAATGAGAGATTCATTTTTCAGATTATGGACACGATATCAGAGATACCCAAAAGAGGTATGATTCTTTGTCTCACAGAATAATTTATTTTTTGAAACAGAGTCTCACTCAGTCACCCTGGGGTTGAGGGCCATGGAGTTACTGCTCACAGCAACCTCAAACTCTCGGGCTCAAGTGATCCTCTTGCCTCAGCCTCCTGAGTAGCTGGGACTGCAGGCACCTAACACAATGCCTGGCTAATTTTAGAGACAGGGTCTTGCTCAGGCTGGTCCCAAACTTCTGAGCTTAAGCCCTGTGGCCTCCCAGAGTGCTAGGATTATAGGCATAAGCCACCCCACTCTGCCTTCATAGAATAATTTTTAAATCATTTTAGTTTATTTTTTAGTTTGTTTTTTTTTTAAGAGACAGGGGTCTTGTTATGCTGTCCAGGCTGACCTAGAACTCCTGGGTTCAAGGAATCCTTCTACCTCAGCTTCCCAAGAAATTGTGGCTATAGGCATGAGCCACCACACCTGGCTCATAAAATAACTGATAGGTCAAGTACACTAATGTGAGAGCACTAACTGGGCAGAAAGCAATGTTTCCTGTTCTTTTTCGGTCCTGATAAGTGAGAATAGTTTCCATTCATAGAGTCAAATACTATAGATCAACACTACACGAAACAGGATACAATCTACAATCCTCCCGCCCTGAATATTTCCCTTCTGACAGATGTTCAGCTGCACAAACTTCCCAAAACGACTGGAGTTGTTGTTGTACACGGTCTTCGCATTGCCAAAAGCTTCCATTATGGGGCTGTAAAAGAAGTGAGGACAGCAGTATATTAATCAGGGCAGTGCTGAGGAAGACAAGCGTGCTTCTCACAAAGGTCAAATGATACAACTGCAAGAAAAATCTGAAGCCTGAAGGAGCGAAGGTGACATCACAGCTCATAGCAACCTCATACTTTTAGGCTCAGCCTCCCAAGTAGCTGGGACTACAGGTGCTTGCCACAATGCCTGGCTATTTTTAGAGACATGTGCATGGATGAGAACATCTTTTACCAGCCCCACTTTACTCTCATTCAAGATAGATATGCAGGAAGCCAGGCGTGGTGGCTCACACCTGTAATCCCAGCACTCTGGGAGGCCGAGGCAGGTGGATTGCCTGACCTCACAGGTTTGCAACCAGCCTGAGCTAGAGGAAGACCCTGTCTCTAAAAATAGCCAGGCATTGTGGCTGTGATGTCACAGCGCTCTACCGAGGGCAACATAGACTCTGTCTCAAGGTAAAAAAAAATAGATATGTAAGATAAACTCATCTCAACCTGTGTTGTGAAAATCTATCTCTTCCGAAAATAAACATAGTCACCTTCGGTCCTTCAGGCTTCAGATTTTTCTTGCAGTTGTATCATTTGACCTTTGTGAGAAGCACGCTCTTCTCCTTTTTTCTTTTCTTTTCTTTTCTTTTTTTGAGACAGAAAGTCTCAAGCTATCACCCTGGGTAGAGTGCCATGGCATCATAGCTCACAGCAACCTCAAACTCTTGGGCTTAGGTGATTCTCTTGACTCGGCCTCCCAAGAGGCTGGGACTACAGGTGCCCACCAGAACACCTGGCCATTTTTTGGTTGTAGTCGTCATTGTTGTTTGGCAGGCCCGGGCTGCATTCGAACCCACCAGCTCTGGTGTGCGTGGCTGGTGCCCTAGCCACTGAGCTGGAGGGGCCGAGCCCTTCTTATTTTTTTGTAACACAAATTCTCACTGCATCACCCTAGCTCACTCAACCTCAAACTCCTGGGCTCAAGCAAGGAGTAGCTGGGACTACAGGCACCCAGCACCACACCCAGACAAATTTTTTATTTTTAGTGGAGATGGGCTCTTGGTCTTGCTCAGGCTGGTATCGAACTCCTGAGCTCAAGCAATCTCTGGCCTCAGTCTCCCAGAGGGCTGGGATTATAGGCCGGAGCCACCACACCTGCCCAAGACCTCTTATTAAGGAACTGTAAAAAAGAAGTCCAGAAGAAGAGAAACCAGACCAACTAATTTTAACTCTTCCTTAAGTAAGCCACGCCACGAGAAACGTGCGTCCCATTAGGTAGAAACACGAAAATCGATAAAGAAATACCTGCTTTCAAGAATGGCCTGCTCAACACAGGATGTCTTCTCCTTTAAGGACAATTCCAAAGACTGTTGACTGATGACAGAGAGAAACTTGAGGATCAACTTCGTGCTTTCAGTTTTACCCGCCCCACTTTCACCACTGAAAGACAAAATGCAGAAATTTGTGCTTCTAAGTACAGTTAATAAAAACCAAAACCAAAAGCAAAACCAGCTTTGGTCAATGACACTATAATTCCTCAATAGAACAATTGTTGAATAGTGGGAAAGGGAAGATCGAACACCTGTTTTGAAAGAGCGGAGTTAAAAAGTGAGCAAAAGGCCTTTCCCTGCGGCCACCCCATTTCTGGCCTCCCAGGTACCTCCTCTGCAGAGGAGGGAAATGGGCCTACCTTTACCGTGGGGAAGATGGAACACAGACGGTGCCTCGGGTCAGGAGGAGCCCTCTAAGAGTAGGGGTCTTTGTTTTGTGCCTCCGAACACCTGCACACTGCCTGGCATGTGGCAGGCACTCGGTAGAAGTTTGTTAAATGAACAAGAACATTAACATATCTTTCTGGGAATCTTAAAGCAGGTAAATGTGTGTATTGCAGTGAACATCACTGTGAGGACAAGGTAATGAGCCCCAGGCACACGGCCAGGCTGAATTGTTTTATTCCAAAGTAGCCTGTCAGGCAGGGAGTGGCCAAGTGTCTAAGTCAGACCCAAATCCCAAATCTGTCCGACTCCGAAGTCTCTAACATCCTGCCAAGGTCAGGCATTAGTGATAGTGAAGGAAAAGTAAACAAAGCAATTCAGAGGGGAGGAAGGCCAAGGTCATAAATAAATAAGGGAGGAGTTACACCTTAAAAGAAGGCAAACATCAGCCATCAGTCAGGGAGGGATTCTGGGGAAGACAGTATGTGAGCTAGAGCAAGAAGCCTGATAAGCTGGGAAAGATCCCTCCTGGAGAACCCAGCTCTGCGGCTGGTTAGGCCAGCAGGACTGAGCTCAGAGGCGGCAGAGAGAGATGGGCTCCAACTGAGTGGGATGGTTCAGGGCCAAGTGCAGGAGTGGGAGGGCTGGGGCAGACCCCATCCAGGTCACCTGCAAAGGACGCTGCTCCGGGGATCACACTCTAAAGGACTGAGGGGTCTTCCCCAGTCACTGTTACCTAGGCCTATGGTGGCCAGGTCCTTGACACATCTCACCAGACTGGAGAGGAAGGTCAGGGGATGGGACAGACTTGGAAAGAGAAATCCAAACGGCTTTGGGGGGAGGCGCCTGTGGCTCAGTGAGTAGGGCGCCGGCCCCATATACCGAGGGTGGCAGGTTCAAACCCAGCCCCGGCCAAACTGCAACAAAAAATAGCAGGGCGCTGTGGCGGGCGCCTGTAGTCCCAGCTACTTGGGAGGCTGAGGCAGAAGAATTGCCTAAGCCCAGGAGTTGGAGGTTGCTGGAGCGACTCCACTGTCTACTGAGGGCGAAAAAGTGAGACTCTGTCTCTACAAAAAAAAAACAAAAACAAACAAACAAACAAACAAAAAAAACAAACGGCTTTGGGTAAGGCACCATGCTCGGATACATGGGGAGAACAGAAGCTGCAAAAACACCAGGAACTTAAAGAAAAGTCAACTGAAGGGAGTGAGGACCAGCACAGTGCACAGACACCATTACAAGGAGCACGTTAGTAATCGCCAGACGGTGGGAGAAGGGGGCGAGCCCGTGTAAGTTCCAAGCAGAAGTGCTAGAGAGCCCCCAGATGTAAGATGACATCAGGAAAGAGGAATTTTGCTGTGAGGAATGGTTAAAGGTACATACCAAAAGAGAGGAAATGACTCAGAGATCTGACATCCAATGTGCCAGGCTGCATGCCAGGGCCCAAGAGTATCCCTGCTGGTCGAGGCCAACCATCATCATTCCGTCCCCTCCACAAGTAACACATGACCATGGGACATCATCATAATTCCAGCTGGGCACCTGGGGAGGTCTGCGTGCAGACACACACACATAAATGCACACACACAGAGACCAGACAACAGTGTCCCCTTTGCTGCAGACAACCAATGTGTGAGAATATCCACCTATCTCAAAATCAGGAAACAAAAGCCAAGAAAACCAGAGATAAGGCCAGAGGGAGTGGCTGAACCCCAGCCCTGCAGCTGCCCTGCCCCTGCTGAGGTTACAAAATACCTGGGGGTTAGACCAGCTTTGTTTGAGGTTTCCCTTATAAGCGACCAGAGTCTTCCTAGGACAGGGCTGAGCACTCATCTCTGAGTCACTTGCAGCCCAGCGCCTGTTACACAGAGGGATTCAGCAAAAAGTAACATGGAAACTGAGGGGAGGGTTTCTAGGACAAATTTAAATAATTGTCCAGGTTCTGAAAAATATATACCTACCTAGCAGGTGTTGGTGACTGAATCGTTCAAAATAAAAAGGAAAGGGGTTACATTCCCTGTTAGAATGAATGAGGCAGAAACAACGTAACGACATTGTGTGGCCCCAAACCCATATAGTCCGGCACACACAGGCAGACGGCGTTTTCTCTCCACGCAGGACATAAACCACTTCTGTGCTGGTGGCTCAAACCCCTTTTAGGATCTCTGGGCTCCCCACCTTCCACGTAACCTTCTGGGTGCCCTCAGGGATGGCACAGTTCCCCAAATGAGAAGCCTGAAGAATGGAGTCAAGTCCCTCACCTCCCCACCAGGGGCTGTGACAGGGCCACCAAATAGACTGTTCATGTGTAATCCCCCGAGGCTTGGGGGTTGTCTGCTCACCTCGAGTGACATGACATAACGTCCATGAACACAGTCTTGGAGAACACACTGTTCACACTCAAACTCTACCTACAGCATTGACTTGGTCAAGGGAAAGAAAACCCAGGATTCTCATCGTCATAAAGATGTCCTTACAGCAGATACCTAAAAAATGTATGATACAAGGAGAAAAAAAACATGGCTGGGGATGGACGGAGTCATGGACATCATTCTCTTACATAGGCTGAGTAGCCCTTGTCCAAAATGCTTAGGACCAGAAGTGTTTCAGATTTCAGATTTTGAAATATTTGCATTATCCAAATGGTGTATCCCCAAACTGAAAATTCAAAAATTCAATCTGAAAGTGGTCCAAAATCCAAAACATCTTGAGCACCAATACGATGCTCAAAGGAAGCGCTCACTGGAGCCCGGGGATTTCAGATCAGACATGGTCAGCTGGTATAAGGCAAATATTCCAAAACCTGAAAAAATCTGAAATCTAAAACATTTCCAGCCCACAGTAGTTTGGATAAGGGAAGCTTAACCTGGACAAGAAAAACTTGAAACAAAAGTAAAACTCCGCTTTGTACAGTGCTCTGCGATCGTGGTCCTCCAACCCGGCTACACAGCGGACTGACCCAGCAGGTGCCTCATCCAAGCCTGTTGGGGAGGAACTGTCTTCGGTATTTTACAAAATTTTCTGGCCGACTCTATCATGAAGTCATGTTTAAAAACTGCAGTTCTGGAAGATCGTTTCACATAATGCAGAGAGGACAGCACCAGGAGGTGGTGGCTAACTACTCATGCACTGGGCAAGGAAAGGCTACAGAAGCAAGGCCAAGGATAAAAATAATTAAACCACTCACAAACTGCTAACACCTGGAATTGCCAGCTGCCCCAGACATTAATGTCAAAGTAACAAGATGAAGGAGCTTATATGGTTAAAAAAATTAGTAACTATAATAATGAAAATGGAAAAGAGAAAGAAAAATAACCCACAGCACTGATACAGGATCTCACAGACCAGATTAAATTTTTTAAAAATGTTTCATGCACAGGGGAAAGTCCCAAGACAGTTTTAAAGCAGGAGAGTGTCATGATCAGGGCTAAGGTTTTAAAGGCTCGTTCTGGCTGTATGTAGAGAAAGGGCAGAAAGGAGCTGGGAGAGGAGCCAGGGAGTGCAGAAGGGGGATTTGGGATGGGGTGGCAGAGACGAGGGAGAGGCCCAGGACGATGGATAGGATTATTTCCTGGCTGGCCAGGAGGGTGGTTAGGAAGTGATGGGGAAGGCTTGGGGATGACTCTTGGGCCCCCAGAGAGCCTGCCAGCAGGACCACCCAGTGTTGGTTACATAGGTTTAGACATTTGCCAAAACTCATGGAGCTGGACAGGTAGAGACTGAGAAATTTCACTATATATGAGTTTACCTTAATTTGAAGGAAAAAAAGAGAACATCTTCTAGATCAGGCGTCCTCAAACTACAGCCTGCGGGCCACATGCAGCCCACCTAGGACTTATCCGGCCCACCAAGTGTTTTTGCCACCGTTGCCTGTCCTGCTTAGCAGCCGACTCATCCTGGGCCCACAGTCCGGCCCTCCAACGGTCTGAGGGACAGTGAACTGGCCCCTTGTTTAAAAAGTTTGAGGACCCCTGCTCTAGATCAAAAAAAAGACTTCTGGATCTCAGCTGGGGACAGGCAGGCTGCAGAGCCCACAGGGTGAGCAGCAGAAGCACAGGAGGAGGCACGTGTTTCTGGGGAAACTGTGCTGAGTTTAGAACACGCCACCCATGAGCCATTTCATGAGGATACTTCAGAGGCACTTAATCATAAGTCTGGGGGAGTCATGGAGACTCAGATAAGAAAGCAGAGGTTGATTAGAAAAGTAGGAGGTGAAAAATAACCCCAAATAGCTAAGGAGCCAAGACGTGGTCAGAGAACTAACATGAAATCCAGAGGTGGAGGGGAAGGGGACAGCCTGGGGAGACCAAAGGTGTTTTAAGGAGGGGATGGAACCAAATAAAACTTTTGAATGATAAATGATACAGGACTTGGGGAAAGGTCAAAGAATCCAAGGCAGCAAACCTCAAAGAGTAAGGTGCAGAACACACGGGCAGGGAAGGGCATCTGCTGTGGACACGGGCCCTTCCTGCTCTGGACAGCCTGGTCTCCTAGCAGTTTTCTAGATCCAGCCCAGGTGTCTGCAAACTTTAGCCCTCAACTCTGACCTGCTGTCTGTCATTATAAATAAAGTTTTATTGGAACACAGTCTGGTCAACTGTTTGAATACTGCCTGTGAGTGCTTTTGTACTGGCAAGGCAAAGTTGAGTAGTTGTGGCAGAGGTGGTCTTGCCTGCAAACCCTAAAAAATATATTTTCTCGGCCTTTACACAATACCTTTTGCTGGCACACTGGCACCCAACAATCAAACACTCCTCTTCCTCTGAATCAAATCCCCTTGGTTTACATAATTACCTCAAAATATAAAGCAGATCACTCCCTCACTTGCTAGAAGATTTAGGCAACTTCTCCACTTTCTAAAGGATTAAATCCAAAGGTCTTAGCAAGCCAAACAAAGCTCTGACAGTAGGAAGCTGGACCAGAAAGTAGAAATCCGTTCTGAAAGTAAAGACTTTGCAAGAGAAACTAAAGCTCAAATCCTCTGTTTATTAAGAATAGTTAAAGTGTCCTTAGCAAGTCACTCATCAGCTGTGCCTCAGTTTCCTCTTCAAAATGCCTCTTGGGCCCCCAGAGGATTACACAGGAATGAGTCTCTCAATGACCTTCTGTGCCCCTCTCTAATGCCAGCTCCTTCATCTGCTGTTTTACTGAATAGCATGACCCTGTCCCACTTCCACAATGTTGTTGAATTTCAAACACCACTTCAGAATGGTCTTGCACTCAGACTGACAACCGTCCTTCTGCTATTTTCTTTGTCCTGCCTGTAGCATAGTGACACTAGCATGCATTTGATAAACACCATCTTTCAAACAAACATCATACTACACATTGCTACCACAACTCAATTTAACTTCAAAAAGTAATACATAGATAACAGCTTTACAAATGTATATACCCTTGGTATTTCTAGAAACAAAAAGACCAAACACTCAATTATCATTTCAAGAAATAAAAGAAGAAATTGCTCCAGCTTTGAAAAATCAAACACACAAACCAAGGAAAGATTCTGAACCAAGAGTTGCTGTGTCTATTCATCCTTTGACTGGTAGCTGCTGAATGCTGGTCTTCTGCCCGACTCTGGGTACCAGGTTGCAAAGACGAATTAGCCACACTGTGTACCTTAAATGGTCATAGATACTGACAAGACCAGAACAAACTAAACCCCAACTTCTGCCCTAGCCAAGCACAAAAACTAAAGTCAATGTCAAAAAAAAATTTCTTAAGTGTGTTTTAGATTTATGTAGGTAGATATTTGAAACTATAACAGCATACATGTGCATTTAAACGAGCACAAAGTGGTAAACTAAAGTTTGACTGCACAAGGCAACAACCTTAAAAATGAGATCAGAAGGCGGCTCAGACTAGAAGCCTGAGCCCTGGCATTGCCAGCAAGTAGCTGGAGACCTTAACCAAGTAATGTTTGCTCATAAAGTAAAAGAAAAATTGATCTTTGAAGTTCTGTCTAGTTCCAAATAGGCTTATTTTCTGATGTTAAAGGCAATGACGTGAGAATATTTTAAAAGTAGAAAAACACATTGTCCACCAGGGGGCAGATCACACCCAAGAAAATCTAAACCCGCTCTCAGTTCTGGTAAGTCTTACTTTTTACATACTCAATTTTCTCTTAATTCCCACAGCCCCATCCCCCACTAAAAACAAACTGCTGGGGAGATCTTTTAAAACCAAAACACTTTTTAATGAGAAATCTATTCTTAACGTCTCCATTTCCTGAGTTAACTTAGATAAATACAGTTACTCTTCACATCAGCATTAGACATAATGGAAGCTTTCTGTTTAGAAACCCCCTCCCCGCCCCCCTTATTTTTAAATACCATGAAAATGCCAACCCCCTTCCGTTCTATTACACACACATATACATGCACAATGATCTCATTTGATTTTTCACTTTCTTCCTAAGCTGCTCTGTCTAGCAAGTGATATACTAGTCAGGCTCACATTTTTTCCACTGAATGTAATAAACACAAGCAATTATCAATGGCAAATATTTAAGTACCTAAGTGTGGATGCCAATTTGACCTTGTTAAAACAGACTAAGGTCTCTCTTCTTCCGTTAATCTTATTAAATTATATTCTGTACACTGAAATAATGATCTTAAATTCTAACTTCTGAACTTTCATGAAGTCATGTAAAAGAGCCCCCCAGTGGTGCTGCTAATCATAAATCATGTTATTTGATTGGGCATGTGAGTCTTAAAATGTGTTTCCACATTAAACAAGTAGCTTCGTTTTGATTAATTGCAAGTTACAATGATCCCTATTTGCTTAACTGAATAAACTGACAATCCCTCCAACCAAGCTGTTCCACATGCCAGCACATTAGCACCATTAGTGACAAAGAGTCAAGAGAACACTGCCCACGTTTCTCTCTCCTTAGAAAGAGCAAGAGAGATCAGCTTTCACGTACGAGTGGTTGACCTTGGTTAAAAATGCAAGAAATCACCAAACAGAAAATGGGAAAAAACTGCCAGTGGGAAGAACACACTCTGGAAATTGTTTTCTGTGCTTGACACCTGTAGAGCGCCCACACCAAAGGGCTGTCAGGAGCCTTCAGTACTTTCATGCCTGAAAAGTTCTTGGCTCAGTGTCCAACACACATCATCTTGCCGAAAATGTCAGCCACGATCCCCTACCCATCTTCACTCCGACACCATGTGGCACAGTGAGAAGACTATTCTCCTCCCTGGACACCACGTGGAACAGAGCTAACTAACTCCCTCCATTTCTCCTCCCTGGGGTATCAGCAACGGGCCTACTCTGGCATGTCCCCTCCACCAGGACCGCCACAAGGTGGGGGTAGGGGCAGGGGTGGCCTCTCCAATGGGCACTGGGAAGAAAGGCTGTGCGTGCTCACTTGGGCGCTTCTGGCTTGCTGTTCACCATCTGGGAATTAGTTTCCCACAGTGATCACGGCTACGGGTTACCTGGCTGTCCCCAGGAGCAGGTGGGTCTGTAGACCCGTCTAATTTGAGGCTGTAATGCAAGCCCAGTTGGCTGCAAGTCTAAAGCTGACACATGGCTCTCCATATGTCCCTGTGTCTGTCCTCCACTGAATCAGGAGTGTGGAGGGGGAAAAGGAGGGGTCTTTTTATGGTCCTCTCCCAAATCCAAGCAACCCTTTCCTCGTGAAATAATATAATTACTCTGCCACAAGATGGAGTAGAAAGCCACCTAAATCAGATGTCAAAACCTCCGTTCAGGGTAGCAGTTTAGTAGACCATGTTTCCTCGGTAGCAGCCAAGCCCCGGGAATGAATGCCTGGGAGGATCAATGAATAAAGTGGCTGGACACTCCATGAAAATCTCACTGGAAATGACTGACATGTGTCACACCTGCTCTGAGCATCAGCCAAGGCTGTGAGAACTGTCACTAGAACATGATCCCAATAGAAATCATTAAAAACAACCTTCACCTCACTTACTTAATTGTTACGACAGTAAGCACGCCAAATTGTATATAAAATCAGCACACTGTACCCCATAAATGCATTAATGGACAGTATGATTTAATAAAAAAATAAGAAATGCCACAGAATATAAAAAATAATTAAAAAGACCCAAGAGAATGCCACTAGAATATACTGATGAAGTTGATTTGTAAAAGTTACCAATAAGAATTAAGAAATTTTAAAAAAATATGCTCTACTACTTATTTAAAAGGTTGGTAGTAGTAAAAGTTTTGATAGTGGGGTTTCTAGTAGTTTATTTTTAAAACTAAGACTCAGCTAAAACAGATACATCCAGTATTTTCTCCTCCACCAAAAAAATTAAACGCGCCCATGCACTGCCCTTTACTATGCAGTAAGTAAACTCCTTTTCTGCAGCTAATTCAACAGAAAACTTTAGGAGCATCCTACTATAAAAAATTCTTAAATCTGAGAGATTCTATCTAGAGTAATTTTCTTGTACTTGAGAGGAAAAAAAAAAAAACCTTTGTTCAAATACACAAGCATTCTGACCAACATTCTAGAATATAGAAAACATTGTGCGTAGTATACCGAAATACAATATAAATTTCAGAGAACTATGTGCTACATCTCCTTAAATACACAGGGGCACCATGCTTCGTAATCAAACAAACCAAAGAATAACCAGGGCAAATGAAAAAATTGTTTTAAAAGGAACAGAATAATTATTCTGAGGACAAAAGTCAACCCACCAGTCCATCTGCTTTACCAGGGAACCCCTGTCTTCTGAGGCTGTAGCTGTCAAGCTATTCAAAGCTGACAACTTCCTCTGAGAAACACAAGTGTTAATGCTCTAAGTAGGTTTGGGGGGCCAGGGGTGGCTGGGGAACTCTTGGTCTATAGGGAAACGCGTTCGCTCTGCCCAGCCCCCACCCACCGCATTTCCGGCACTGTCCCAGAGCGTCCCTGGCAGCTCTGGGCAGGCGGGCAGTGGCCGGTTACCTGATGAGGATGCACTGGTTGTCGTGACGCTTCCACAGGCAGCGGTAGCACTCGTTGGCGACGGCGAAGATGTGCGGAGGCAGCTCGCCCAGGTGGCGCCGGCTGTAGCGCTCCATGGCTACGCGGTCGTACAGCCCCGCGATCTGCTGGTACGGGTTCACCGAGGCGATGATGGAGCCGATGTAGGTCTGTAAGCACAAGGCCGGGACACATAGGGCTGGTGACACGTGCACTCCAGACAGGGCCTCCCTTCACCAAAACCCACCTGGGGGTGTGCTCTGTCCCTGGTACACACTGTCCCCGCATCTCTTGGGTACAAACTCTTGACATTCCGTACAAATGAATGAAGCCATTTCAAGAAAAACTTTATAGGAGAAAGGGGAACAGAAGGAAGACGGCAGGCAGCCCAGACCCAGACTCCTGCCCCCACTGTCCTCCCCAACTCTAATCCCCTCCCTAGGACAAAGGACCTCCAATTCAGTCTCCTTCTCATCAAGTGGCTACAATGAACCTGTAGGGTTAAAAAAGTGACAACAGGTTGGGCACACTGTCTCACTCCTATAATCCCAGTGCTCTGGGAAGCTGAGGCAAGAGGATCATTTGAGGCCAGGAGTTCAAGATCAGCCTGGGCAACATAGTCAGAGCCCATCTCTACAAAAAAAACATTTTTTTTTTTTTGAGACAGAGCCTCAAGCTGTCCCCCTGGGTAGAGTGCCATGGCATCACAGCTCACAGCAACCTCCAACTCTGGGGCTCAAGTGAGTCTCCTGCCTCTACCTCCCAAGTAGCTGGGACCACAGGCACCCGCCACAACATCTGGCCATCATTGTTGTTTGGCAGGCCCAGGCTGGATTCGAACCCACCACCTTAGGTGTATGTGGCTGGCGCCTTAGCCACTTGAGCCACAGGCGCCAAGTCAAACATTTTTTTAAAAAATTAAGAAACTAGTGAGTGATGGCAATGAGCCTGTAATCTCAGCTACTCCAGAGACTGAGGCATGAAGTTCATTTGAGCCCTCCAGCTTGAGGCTACAGAGAGCTATGACAGTGCCCCTGGCACTCTAGGCTGGGTAACAGAGTGACACCCTACTTTAGGGGGAAAAAAAAAAAAAAACTGACGAGAGAGACAAAATAGAAGAGCGGTAACCAGGGCTGGCGGGAGGAGAAAAGTTTAATGGTCACGCGGTTTCTGTGTGGGGTGATGGGAAATTCTGCAGGTGGTCAGCGGCCCAGATGCATAGCACTGTGGAGACGTCCTGTCCCTGAGCCGTAAGCTCACACAGTCAGAGTGGCAGATTTTACACTTTGTAGAGCAAGCTACTGCTTTGCAAAGGCAAACAAGACCACCTTGAAAATGCTAGGTGTCCTGAGTAATCTCAACACCTCACGAAGTGCCACAGAATTTTTCTGGAACTTAGATGACTGACAGTCTTACCTTTTTGGGACAATATCCAGGCTAGAAACTAAGCAAAATCTTCAGACCAGCAAAACAGAGGCAGAGTTACCAAAGCATAATGCCTTAGGCCCTCTCCACAGAAACTGAACTACTCACTTCTACTTCCGCAAGAAACACTATCTTGGTCTGGGCACCTGGTTTCCAGACTCAGCCCCAGCGGAGGAAGCAAGTCTGGCAGGGTAACGCAGAGTCCTGCAACCACCACCCATCCCGGAGGGAGCTTGTGCACTAGAGCCTTACCGGGTATGAGGGGCTGGTGTGTGTCCACCCCTCACAAATTCTTATGTTGAAGTTCTAACCCCCAGTACCTAGAAATAGGTACTATATTTGGAGATGGGGGTCTTTTAACAGTGACTAGAATAAGGCTGTTAGGGTCAGCCTTAACCCAATCTAACCGGTACACTTATTAGAAGAGGAAATTTGCATACAAAAAGCAGGGACACACACACATGCACACACATAGGGAAAAAAGAAAAATCAGCCAAAACTAGACAGCAAGTCCAAACATCCTGAGAGCATCTGTGCCATATTATAGCAATTTGTAATATTCATCATCACTGCCAGGAACATCAAGCAGAGGACTCTATGTTCAGTGCAACTTTTTAAATGTAAAAAAGTCTATATAGGTGGAGTATTCGTAATCTGAACATAGAAGATCTGAAATGCCCTAAAACCCAGAAGTTTTTGAGTTGCCACCATGATGTTCAAAGAAAATGCTCTTTGGAACATGTCAGATTTTCAATACTGGGGATGTCTAACCAGTAAGTATAAAACCAATATTCCAAAATCTGGGGGGGAAAAATTTGAAACACTTCTGGTCCCAAGCATTTCAGTTAAGGGACAGCCAAAGGATAATCTGAGATGAGCCCTTTTCTTAACATATTGATTTACTCATAAAACTATCCTTAATTCTAGTCTCTTTTTTACCCAGGCTTTCTTTGAAAGAATGATCATTTCAGTTAAAATCCCACAGCCATGTCCGCTCCTCCTAACGGGGGTACCTCCATAGCCTCAGCACGGCCGTTAGGACACGGCTGATTCGTCAGTGCAGGTGGAATAGTTTTTGAGTGGGGGTAGGACACAGTGGCATGAAGCTCATTCAGACAAGTGAAGTTGTAAGATCCTAGGGTCATGCCCGCGGGACCTCACGGAAAGCGTCACTACACCTTCCCCCCCCCCCGCCCCCCCCAGTCTAGCCACGCCCACACTGCCAACGCACCAATCCGAGTTCCCCAGGTTTTCTTGCAGTAGAGAACAAGGAATCAGAGAATCCGAATACTTGAACAAAAGGCCGCAAAGAGCACACAGTTCGCGGGTGAAAAGACCAAAACTATTAAAGTTGGTTTAGGTATAGGAAGACATTAGTCGCAGCCAAGGGGCACCACGTGTGCTTTTCCTAAAACAATATTAACTCTCATGATAAAGTATAGAAGACGTGGTCCTCATCTGCCACTCAACCTAGTGAGTCACCCCCTTATTGCTACACATTGCCAAAAAATTAAAACTTGCACATAAATACTGCTTGTAACAGACTTTTAGTGTTTTATGCAAGAAAGCCTTGATTTCTCCTATTTTGATGGGAAACTTCTGAAGGATATACCACATGCCCTTGTGTTCTTAAAGTAGATCGATGTGCCTGATGTAATCATATCTGGAGGATTTTTGGACTCCCCCAAGCTGTCAACCCACAAACACAACACCCCCAGTGAAGGAGGAAGACACGGTCCTCTGTCCTCCACTGGAGCTGCCCCAGGGTCCGCGCCTTCTGCTGCTCTCCTGTCTGCCTCACTGCACTGCCCTGCTCTGCTCTTATTCTCCTTGCAGGTGCTCCCGCCACCATGGCAACATTTGAACGAGGCCCCCCCGATCTCCTGCAGAACAAAAGTCTGAAGGTTTTTCTTCCTGGGTCTACTGTGTCAGGGGCATGGGTGAAGGTCCTGAAAACCATATGTTGCAGAATTTAATGGAAGGTGCCAAGGCCTGCTTCTATTTGACTTTTCATTTTTCGCATACCACACAATGCATCTAATGAAAACAAATTTATTTCAAAATGATTTGCATTCAATGTTTAAAACTTTTTCACCTTTTCAGGTAAGTCATGTATAAAATGACGAGCATCTTAGAAAATGCATGCCTCGAGTTAGTGACAATCTATCATGCCCTGTGATCCATTTTTATACCTTTATACCAGACTATGAGTTGAACACCTACAAATTCCTCAAAAGCATTCAAGACCCTTCTCCTTGTTAGGTGGAGAGACAGAGTCCTTAAGTATAAAATAAACAGCTGCACCTGACTTTAAACG
>CAUYQV010178192.1:0-19827 GCA_963574575.1 Galagoides demidoff
TGGAAACTGTTAGCACCTGTCTTTTCCTGGTGGGGAGGTATGGAAGGTAAATGGGGAGGGCGGGGTTCTTAAGTAGACTAAACTCATCCAAACCCCATCCCACCCCCAACAACAACCTGGTGTTAAAAGGTCAGTCCGACGGGGCCTGGTCAAGCACGCAACTCAAATACCATCCCATGCCCTAAGCAGACTTCTGGTCAGCACAGAGATCAGAGTTCAAGTCCTACCCAGCACGGCACCTTGCTTGCTGTGCTCCTTTGGGAAAATCTCTGATTCTCTTTAAGCTTCAGGTTCCTCCTGAGTCAAATGGGGGACACTGTTGCTATTTACCCCTAGGGCTGTTGTGAGAATAAAATGAGAGGATGGACGGGAAGCCCTTGAACAGTGGTTAGCTGTTACCCTCCTCTCCGTAGAGTCCTTCCGAGCCTCTCAATGAGAAAATAGCCTCTGGCCCAGCTTGAACTCATGTCACAGCCTGCCTTTATCTTTCATTTTCTGTCCTTGAAGGGGAGATCCCTGTTTGATTCACCTCCACAGCACCTAGTCAGAATTCAAATGATGGGCGAGGATTTAAACAATTCTTGTGAGAGAGGAAAAAGAAAGAACTTAGCAACAACAATGTTATTGGCAGAAATACCCAGTGGCAGCCAGCTACCCAAAAAAACAGACTGAGTGGATGAAGCTGGGACCCAGCTGGCGAGTTGGGGTGACGAGGACGTGGACACAGACTTCCTGCTACTCAAGGTGCCATCCAGCATCCGGGAGCTTGTCGGAAATGCAGACTCCAGATCCCACCCCAGACCTACTGAAACAGGCTCTGGGTTTATATCCCCCGGGTGATTCCTGCACAGGCTGATGTTGGGAAGCTCTGCTAGTGGTTCTCCAGCGTGACGGCACACTGGACTTTTAAGAATCCTGATGGCCAGGGTCTATCCCAGAACAACTAGTGTCGTGTTAATTTTGGTAGCTCACTAGGTTGAGTCCAGTATGTGGAGAGGGCTAAGCACCATTCAAGACCAGCCCTACAATTGGCAGGTCAAGAAATTAAGGTCCAAAGGGCTTAACTGACCTACACAAGGTCAGACAGCCAGTGAGTGACAGAGCTTGGCACTTGAGCCTGAGTCCTCCAATGGCAGGGCTCTCTTTGCTGAGTTTTATCGCCTGACAGCAGAGTTTGGGAAATGGGGGAGGGTGAGGTGAGGGCACCAGCCCTCCCTCTCTGGCTTAGATTCCTTAGATTCAGCTCAGGTCCTGAAGGAAGTCAATGTGACTTTGCACCTTTGAATTCCCAGACAGACTTTATATCCATAGGGGCCTCCCTGTCCCAGGCAGTAAGTGCCAGAAGCCTGGGGCCAGATGGGACTCTGCTTCCTGGACAGTGGCCAGTCTCAGGGGCTGCAAAAGCCCCTCGCCTTCACCCACCAGCCTGGCCCTGCCATTCCCACACCCCCCTGTCTTCCCAGAGACACGGAGCACTCAGGGACTGTCCCGCCACAATTCTCAGAACTCAGGTAAGGTTTCTAAGCCCCCATAGGCTCAGGTCCCAGCACCTCCCAGAACTGCTGGGACAGGCCCACTATCAAGTCAGCAACCGCGACCACGGTCTCGAAACCCTCAGGGCTAGAGGTGCCCTCGTGACTTGTTTTCGCTCTCATGTCAGGGCTTTGGGGGGTGGGGGGATGTTTCAAAACTCTGATTGTCTCCGCTTTGTGACTTGTTCTGCTGTGTTTTTGAAGTGGCTTTTTGTTATTCTGCTGCCACTCATTCGTCTTTCTCAGTAGCCGTGGAAAACACTCAGCCTGTTCTGCTCTCCCCTGAGTACTTGGATTCCATGTAAACAGCCTGCCCAGCGGTGTGACCAGTAAGGAAGGGCCTGGGTCTCTCAAGCCCCTGAAAATAAACATGCAGCACAGAGCTTTGCCACGCTCAAGCAGCAGGATGGCGTAGACACGAGAAAGCAGAAGGCACTTTCTAGGCACACAACTCTTCTATTGATGGCCCAGTGAGGTCTGTTCTGTAGCCTTAGAGCAGCTGGAAATAGGAGGCTTCTCCTTCCCTGAGACTCAGGCCTCTTAGAAGCAGGGCGCCCACCTGCCAGGAGCCTTGCTGGCCTCCTCTCCTGAAAATTGAGGCGTAGACTCCAACCTGCACTGTCTGATACAATAGCCACTAACCACATGTGACTAATGAGTGCTTACAATGTGGCACTCAGTTTATTTAATTTGAATGAAATTTAAATAGGCACAGGTGGCTAGTGGCAACTGTATTAGTACAGATCCAAAGCAGTACAGGCTCTCAAAGGTGGCTGCACATCTCAGTCCCCTGGGGAACTTTGAACAGCCCTGACGCCCAGAGCCGTCCCTGGTGACTCTGATTGGTTGCCATCAGGTGCAGCTAGAGCAGCAGTTTGGACAGCTCTGGCCCAAAGGACTTCCGACAGCTCTTCCAGTTCTGACATCCTACGTCCTGATCTGATTTCTGTGGTTTTCAGAATTTAAAGACAAAGAGTTTACTTTGAGAATCAACTGAAGACACTTAAAAATGTTTTTCCATGCTCTAAATATAACACAGACTCATTGTAGAAAATTGAGAAAATTCAGAGAAACAAAAAAAAAAAGAGAGAGAGAATTAAAATCCCCTAAAACCCCACCACCCAGACAAAAAGGGTTCAAACATTCAGGTGTATATCCTTCCAGACATTCTCCTATCTTCAAAACAGAGATCACGCTATGCTCCCTATTTTGTTTTTATTTTGGGACACAGTCTCACTCTGTCATGCTGGGTAGAGTGTGTGGCATCATAGCTCACAGCAACCTCAAACTCCTGGGCTCAAATGATCCTCCTGCCTCAGCCTCCCAAGTAGCTGGGACTATAGGTGCCCACCAGAATGTCCAGCTAGTTCTTCTATTTTTAGTAGAGAAGGGGCGGGGGTGTGGTGGGGTCTTCCTCTTGCTCAGGCTGGTCTCGAACTCCTGAGCTCAAGCACTCTACTTGCCTCAGCCTCCCAGAGGGCTAGGATTACAGACATGAGTCACTGCACCTGGCCTTAATCTCCCTATTTTGTAATTGGCTTTTGTCACTTTATTTATCTGATTAACAGATGTATCTTCAATTATAATGGCACATGTAGTATTCTATCATCTACACATCATCTATTCCACAATTTATCCAAACCCACAATAATACTGGCTTTCTTTTTGCTATGCTTTTAAAAGACCTTGCTTTGGCCTCGGTGCCTGTGGCTCAAGCGGCTAAGGCACCAGCCACATATACCTGAGCTGTCTGGTTCAAACCCAGCCTGGGCCCACCAAACAACAATGATGTCTGCAACCAAAAACATAGCTGGGCATTGTGGCAGGTGCCTGTAATCCCAGCTACTTGGGAGGTGGAAGCAGGAGAATCACTTGAGCCCAGGAGTTGGAGGTTGCTGTGAACTGTGATGCCACGCCATGGCACTCTACCCAGGGTGACAGCTTGAGGCTCTGTCTCAAAAAAAAAAAAAAAAAAAAGACCTTGCTTTGAATATAATAATAGCAATATCTCTGAGAAAGCCATTTACTAATACCTTAGGATAAGAGAAAAGAAAAGGATTCGGTCAAAAAGTATATAAAATTCTAGCCGGGCGCAGTGGCTCATGCCTATAATCCCAGCACTTGGGAGGCTAAGCCAAGAGAATTGCTTGAACCCAAGAGTATAGGTTGCTGTGAGCTAAGATGCCATGGTACTCTACCAAGGGTGACCAAGTGAGACTCTGTCTCAAAAAAAAAAGTATACAAAATTCTAAGACTTGTCCTAAATGTTTACCAAGTTACATCCAGAAAAATTAAATCAGTTCAAGTTAAATCAGAGTGTGAGAATCCATGCTGGCATTGGGGATTGACATGGTTTAATTTAACAAGGTTTGAGAAAAAAAAATTTTAGAAGCCACCAATGGGCGTGTCATTGTTCCAAATTTCAGCACACATTTTTTAATTTGTTTTAGGTCTCACTATGTTGGTCCGGCCGGTGTCAAACTTATGGCCCCAAGCAATCCTCCCACCCTGGCCTCCCAACATCTGGGCATACAGGCCTGAGCCAGAATATTCAGCCATTTTTTGGGGGGGCGGGGATGGTCTCACCTTGTCACCCTCAGTAGAGAGCTGTGGCATCACAGCTCACAGAAACCTCCAACTCTTGGGCTTAATAGATTCTCTTGCCTTAGCCTCCCAAGTAGCTGGGACTACAGGCGCCCGCCCAATGTGTATATTTTTAAGTGAGCTACTTTACATTTTCTCTCTATCCTTCCACTTTCAACCCCTCCTCACACGTCTATACTCTCACCTTCCTCTTTCACTGAGAAGAGAAAATCAATCAAAAAAGAGCCTCCCAAGCTCCCCCATCACGGCTACTCACCTACCTGTATACACTCTCCACCATTCATTCCCTCCCAGACCATGAACCGTTTATCCTCACATCTGAGGCACCTGTGCCCTCCATCCCTTCCCATCCTGCTTTCTCAAAGACATCAAGCAGCAGCGTCCTTTCTTTCTTCTGCGTTATCAATTTTTCCCTCTTTCTTAGATCATTCCCAGCAGCGTTTACATAAGCTGGTACTCATCTCATAATTAAAAATACCTCTTTGACCCAATTTCTCTCTCTTTAGATGTTTCCCTGTATATCCCATCTCCAAAAAAAAAAAAAGAGAGAGAGAGAGAGAGTTGTCTTTAAGTTAAAGGATAACAGTATAGAAGTTAAATAGAGGTGTAGAGGTACCGGAGTCACCCCAGGAGCAGAGAAGTGGAGCCCACAATCTTCATGGCACTTCTGGGAAGTCTGAGGGGTGGTGTCTGAGCTGGGTCTAGAAAGCTGAGTCTGGGCCCTGGTGAGAGGCAGGAGGTGGTGGCATTTGGCAATCACCAAAAGGTGCCAGAGGTGCAAGGGATGGGAACGGTGTCACTTTCACACACATACACCGCCCCCCCCCAGTGGCTCCTGCATTTATCCTCCCCCTCCATCCAGGAAGCTTCTCCTTGGGTCTATCCATCAGCCTCTTATGACAGCCTCAGTCCCTTCCTTTGGGGTCCCTTCTGGTTACTTGCGGTGGGAAGAGGCAGCAACCTGGCTGCATTCGCCATAACATCACCTTCAGAAGCCGTGATTCTCAACCTTCCTAATGCTGCAATGTATTTTCATTGTTAAAAAGGGGTCGCAACCGACAGGTTGAGAACCACTGTTCTAGACAAAGGCAAATACCAAGCACGGGTTGGTATTTTGTTATAGATGAATTCAATCCATTTATGATCATTTGCCCTTTTTTAAAAACAATGCTGACACATAATACCATTATGTCCATTCAAAAAAAAAAAAAGAGGCAGTGTGTGGTGGCTCACACTTGTATTTCCCAGCAGTTTGGGAGGCTGAGAGGGGAGGATCACTTGAGCCCAAGAGTCTAGATAATCTAGCCAGCCCCCATCTCTACAAAAGAATTTTTTTAAAAATTAGCCAAGCTTGTGGCATGTGCCTGTAGTCCTAGTTCTTTTTTTTTTTTTTGAGACGAGCCTCAAGCTGCCCCCCTGGGTAGAGTGCCATAGCAACCTCCAACTCCTGGGCTCAAGCGAGTCTCCTGCCTCCGCCTCCCAAGGAGCTGAGACTACAGGTGCCCGCCACAACGCCCGGCCATTTTTTGGTTGCAGCCATCATTGTTGTTTGGTGGGCCCGGGCTGCGGATTCGAACCCGCCACCTTAGGTGTATGTGGCTGGCGCCTTAGCCAATTGAGCCACAGGCACCAAGCCTGTAGTCCTAGTTCTTAAGAGGCTGAGGCAGGAGTCCCCTGAGCCCAGGAGTTTGAGGCTGCAGTGAGCTATGATTGGGGGCACTGTACTCCAGTCTAGGCAACAGAGTGAGATCCTATCTCCAAATCAAGAGCACTGAGTTCCCCAGTCCTCCTGTCCAAGACCACCTTGCCCCCATAATTAAGATGGCCAGAGGCAGCTCCAGGTGAAGTTGTGAAGTCATGCCCTGGCTCTCCTACTTAGGACCTTAGGGAAACTCACTTCATTTTGCTGAGACTATAAAACACAGATTATGAGAATAGTGAAAAACCACTGGGCAGCACCTGTGGCTCAAAGGAGTAGGGCGCTGGCTCCATATGCTGGAGGTGGTGGGTTCGAACCCAGCCCCGGCCAAAAACTGCAAAAAAAAAAAAGAATAGTAAAAAACCAGGTTTGGGGAGAAGGATAGAATTTTGTTAAAAATAATATACTAATAACCACCTGTGACTCCCATCAGCGTGGGCCCATGTCAAGTGGGCCAGCCACTTGCCTCTCTTTTCACGAGTCTCTGCAACCAACAAACAACCGAGCCTGCCATGTGGTATTTCAGGAATAACGCAAGTCCCCGCAGATGGCCTTTTTGGGAAACCCACTGAAAAACTGAACTAAGGGACTTGCCCAGCTATGTTTTGGAGCAGGAGGCACGAAGGGCATGACAGCCACAGGGCCTTTTCTACTCATCCGGGGCCAATTCTGTCCTATGATGTCACAAACAGGCTCAAATCTCCCTAGCTGTCTGCCTTCACCTCCCCCTTCTCCTGCTCTGTGACGCACGATGTCCCTGGAGAGTCCCCCCACATCATCACAGAACAAAAACAAAAACAGCAGAGAAAAAACACCAAACCACCCCCACCATGGGCCACCCACACGATGGAGGGGGTTCTTCGTTTCAAATACTAGAAATGAAATGCCCTTTTCTCCCCCTTTCACTTCTGCTATTTACACAGAAGAGCCTGCCAGGGACCACAGCCCTGAACCTACCACAATTCAGGTTAATTTTTGGATTTCTCAGCTGTAGACATCTCAAAAGGCCAAAATGGGCTCGGGCGATTCAGTCAACAATAGGAAAGAGAGGTAGGAAGGGAATGAACGTTCTCAAGAACCTGCTCTGGCCCGGTGCCTTCCCGATGCAATTTCATTTCCTCCTCACAAAGACTCTTAGAAGAAACCTTATTAGCGATTATGTTTTTGAAGAGAGTGAAACTGAGGTTCTGTGTAGTTGAGTGACTCAAACACTTAGTAGATAGCTGCACCTGGATTTAAAAGCAGGACTGACTCAAAAGCCAAAGTTCTTTGTGCTAAGCAGCCCCCCCAACCTCCCTCCCCACCTCTCTCACCCACAGCAATTCACATGCACCTATGTGTTTGCATTCTCCCTGCCCCAGCCAGCTACTGTACTTTGCGCTCATCTTCTTTGGAGCAAAAATAAGGCCAACCAAAGAAGCTTCTGGAAATGTAAGGTTTAGCTTTGTTTCAATTTCCCCCAAGCAGTGGTACATGCCTCATTCCAATGCATTTACATAATTGATTCCTGGCCCCCTGGGAATCCTGTCTAGGGGGCAGAACTGTCTCGTGCCAGAGTGCCAGACGCAGAGCTACACAGAGCTGGGTTGGAATCCCAGCTGAGCCTCTGTTTCCTCATCTGTAAGTTGACAATAATCAGCCCCCTGGCAGGGTAATTGAGAAACCCCAATGAAATAACGTGAGCAAAGAAGCCTAGGTCCGATTCAACCACATAGCAGACCCCCCTCCCCCATCAACATCTTCTTTTCCTCTCTCATCTCCTCAGGAAAGGGGTGCAGGCTTTCCACAGGGAGGTGGGTCTGCAGAGGGTTTTGGTAACTCTCCGAGGAAGCTCAGTTATAATAGATTCACATAGACCTGCCTGAAACATGTGCAGGGCCCAGGCAAGGACACAAACAAAGGCCTGCAAGCCATATGCCCAGATAGTTACATTATAAATCAAGCTAAAAGACTAGTAAATACAACAGGCTGTACTCCATTTTGAAAATATGTTTTCATAATGAAAGATATATTTTTATAATCACCTAAAAGGTCGTGTTTAACTTTAGAAATCTCAGATTCCTTGGAGCCTCTCCCCTCAGCACCTCTTTTTCTCTTCCCCAGCCTGCATGCCTAAGCTCCGTCTGCAGTCCCCATACACAGCCAGGCCTTGGCCATGGCTTGAGTCTAGGGATACACACACCAGCTCTGCAATCTGTGTGGAGGAGGATTTTCCCAGGGAAGGGGCCCATGCAGGGTAAGGGTTCTTTGGACAGGGAATTCCCGGTTCTGAGACCTGAACATGGCAGTGAGGGGCACAGACCTTCCATGGGCCCATCCTTCCCCAGGCAGAGAGGAGGACAGTCTGAAGGAGGCCAGAGAAGGGCTTGTAAGGCATGAGGCTTCTCCACCTGGACCTGAGGGCAACTTCCGTTTGTTCCCTCCAAACAGGAACTCCTGCAGTGACCTGGAACCACTAGAGGGACCTCATCCTGCTTCCTGACATTTGTAAGGAAATTATACTTTTGATAGTTTCAATCTGTTTGCAATAATCTTTCTCTTTCTCCACTCCCAGGACAGAGGCCAAGGAGGGGAATACGCACGCATACACTGGCATTTACACACCGAATCTTGTCTGCTCCGTTTTTGTTGTTTGCTTTTGCTCCAAAATCAAAGCATTTGCTCCAAAAATCATGCACAGAAACTATAAAAGTTCAGTTTCTGAGTACAGCTCGTGGAGTCCTTCCTCTAGGGAAGCTCCCAGGTTAGATGAGGGGTCAAAACCCAGCCTCAGGGAACTCAGACTGATAGGCAGGTCACCAGTTTGAAGGCTCTTACATATTGTTTGAGGAAAAACTGGAGCAAATACAAACACCTACTGGATGCCAAGCCCTGAATCGCTTTATTTAATTATTTATTTATTTACTGAGACAGTCTTACTTTGTCACCCTGGGTAGACTCATAGCTCACAGCAACCTCCAATACCTAGGCTCAAGCTATTCTCTTGCCTCAACCTCCCAAGGCACCTGGCTAATTTTTCTATTTTTGATAGAGATGGGGTCTCCTTCTTGATCAGGCTGGTCTTGAACTCCTGAGCTTAAGCTATCCACCCACCTTGGCCTCCCAGAGTGCTAGGATCATAGGCATGAGCCACTGCACCTGGCCTGAATCACTTCATTTCATCTCACAAGACCCTGCAAGGTAAGTAATTGACATACCCATTCTGCAGATAAGCAAATAGAGACTCAGAGAAGTTAAGATTATTTTCCCAAAAGACACTCACAGGTGGCAGCAGCAAGCCAGGAAGGGAACTCCCCATCTATCCTCTTCCCTCTGTGCCCCACTGGTTGATAACCAGGAACTCAGTTTCACAACCACAGAAGCCCTGCTGTCCTCCTCTGCCAAGTGAAAAATGGACCCATGGCAGGTCTGTGTCCCCTCCCCTTCTGTGTCATGCTATAGATCCCAGGACCAAGAACACCCTACCCAAAGAGCCCTTAGCCACTTTGAGGCCTACATGGGCCTCTTCCCTGGGAAAATCCTCCCCAGGACTGCAGGCATAGCCGGCATGTATACTTCTAGACTCCGTTCAGTGGTGGTGAGGGGCTGAGTGCAGAGGAGGAACTACAAAGGTGTACGGGGCGGTGATGAAACTGTTAGGTGCTGTATCTTGCTTCTAGTGGTGGGACATAACTATGCATTTGTAAAAAACCCCTAGAACTGCACATTAGAATAGGTAGATTTTACTTCATGTCAATTATACCTCAAAACACCACATAATAAAAACTCTTAGCTCCAAACCACATTTGAGGAAAGGAACAAGCTTTTAAAAGGGGAATGTGGGCTGGGCATGGTGGCTCACACTTATGATCCTAGCACTCTGGGGTGGGGGGCTGAGGCAGGAGGATCACTCAGCTCAGGAGTTCAAGACTAGCCTGAGCAAGATCAAAACCCCATCTCTAGTAAAAATAGAAAAAATTAGCCAAGTGATAGGCATCTATGGTGACAGGCACCTGTAGTCGCAGCTACTCAGGTGGCTGAGGCAAGAGGATTACTTGATCCCAGGAGTTTGAGGTTGTAGTGACTATGATGATGCCATAGCTCTCGAGCCAGGTGACAGCGTGAGACTGTCTCACGGAGGGGGGATGTTGGGCATCTAGATTAGCCTTTGATGCAACATTTAGCGTGGTGGACATTTGCCACTTCCATATCGGCAGCTCATCATCTTAAGAAGGGCTTTTCTTTCTGGAGGAAACTCCTTTGCTGTTTTCCTGCCTCACCAAGTGGAAGTGAGAAACTCAAACTCCCAGCCTCCCCTGCAGCTGAGACACAGGCATGTGGCTGACTCTCCACGGATGAGAACTGCTCACGATGCTGCTGATCTAGAAATGAGTCCTGGAAGGACACCAGTGCTGCCCACGGCTTCCATTTCTGCTGGTGTGGAGACAGCAGAGGCATTTGACTTTGGGGCTCTCAGTGGTTGGTTGTGAAGCTGAGTTCCAGTGTGGTGCCAGGGAAAGAGGAGGGATGGAGGGTCCCCTTCCTGGCTCTGAGTGTCCTTTGGGAAAGTTCTTTACTTCTCTGAGTCTCCATTTTCTTACCTTCAGAAGGGGCATCTCAGTTGCTTACCTCAAGGGTAAGCAGGATGAAGTGAAGTAATTCAGGGTCTGGCAAACAGTAAGTGCTGAGTAAGTATTTGCTCCCATTTCTTCCTCAATAAGAAAGAACCTGGAAATTTCTCTGAGGGTTCCCTGAGGCTGGGCTGTGACCCCTCAAGCAGCCTGGGAACTTCCCCTAGAGGAATGACCCCAGGACCTTTACTCAGAAGCCAAAGCTGACACTGACCTTTGAGGAGCCCGAGCAGAGGACCACACAGGTGGCCCCTAAGCAATCCCTCCTGCCCAGCTCATCAGCAGCAGTGCCAACGGGTGGCCACTATTTCATGAGCTCCGGGTAGAGTGCTCAGGGTCAGATCAAAAGGAATAGGCTTCACTTTAACACCCTTTGGTTGAGCACCAAAAATATGCCAGGTGCTGTGCTAAGTAGCTAAGGAATAAATAAGGTGCCCCTTAGGTATAAGTTGGTAGATGGAGAAGTATGGATATACATGCCTGTGATGCCAGTGTGACTAAGATGCTATCAGAGCAGTGTTCTGTGGGCCCAGGGGCTTCTGGAATTCTACAGGAGGTGACAGCTATTTAAGCTGAGTCTGGGATGGTGAATTAGGGTCCCACAGAGGGAGCAGGAGTGGAGCTGTCTTACCCTGAGAGAAGAGCATATGGACAATCCCAGGACAGTAGAAGTTCACAGAGCTTTAGGGGAACCCAGCGTGGGGCCCAGCATGGTAGGGGCACAAAGTGGACAGGGGTGCAGGCCAGGAAAGCAAGGCCGGAGGTAGCAAGGGGGCCCGGCTGAGAAGAGCTCTGAATGCCACGAGGGACACCTAAGGAGGAGGCTGAAATGGACTTTGTCTCCCTAAACAATTGTGTGGGAAGGAACAGGATGATGGTTTCAGGGTGGTTTCTTCCACATCAGTTCTTTCTGACCAAATCTACTAGGATTTCCTAAATGTTCATAACCTAAACTTCTCTGAGCCCACAGCCCTTCCAGGAGCTGACCAGTGGAATCCCCAAGTGGGAGACCAGAGAGGACAGCCAGCATCATCTGGTTCAACCCCCAGACAAGGAAAGAGAGCAGGGCCTCGTGGAAATTCATCCGGCACAGTAGAGACCAGAACTCCACCCTCTTCTCCATGACCACAGATACCGTGTTTCCCCCAAAATAAGACCCACCTAAAAAATAAGCCCTAGCAGGATTTCTATGCATTTGTTAAATATAAGCCCTACCCTGATAATAAGACCTGGTGATGGGCGATATCTGCATAGCCACACCCTGCATTTCGCTGCTGAGAGGGAAGACATCCCCTGAAAATAAGCCCTAATGTGTCTTCTTGAGAAAAAATAAGTGTAAGACAGTGTCTTATATTTGGGAAAACACAGTAGTCTCAGGCTGAGCAAGTGTCAGGACACCCCCGCCTCCAGACAACTTGGATGTACAATTTCAGTTGTGAAAAGGTAGGACTGGGGGGCAGATGAGGTGGGGAGGGGGCATCCTGACTTTCTAATTCCTCACTTGCCCTGCGGCTGGCCTCATCATTTCCCGCCCTGCTTTTACCACAGAGGTTATTTTGGTCCAAGTTTCCGGTTGCCCTTGCCACCTTGCCGAGAGAGGTCACCACAGAAGTCAACAGTGACTCTCACAGAGGGACAGAAGGAGAGATTCTGGGCAGCCTCAGTGGCACACAAGAGCTCTGGGCTTAGAGCTGGGGACAGCAGGACAGCATGGTCACCCCTCCAGTTAGCTGAAAGTAGAACGGTGTGAGGTTTCACTGAGCAATTCTGGAAGAGTAAACTGGTCCCCTGCTTTCCCTTTCACCTTCCCTCTGACCCCCATCCTCACCTGCCCCCACCCTTCCTCAAGATCTTGGCAACACGAAAAACACAGACAAAGCCCTCCCTCTAAATGCCCAGCAGTGAACCCACGCAGCAAAACAGGAAGCATCTTCCTGTTAAGGCAAACCCATTGTTCTCTCTGCGCACAAGTCCTGACAAGAGCAGGAAACCGCCATGGGGCTGTGGCAGCAGGTGTCAGGTCGACCTGAGGTTCCCGCAGGCCTGTGCCCACCCCTCCTTCCCTCCCCTTCCTCCCGGAGAGCCATCCCCTGACTCCCTGCAACCTGACAACTTCCTCACCTCACACACTTTGGCCTTTCCCTCTGGGTGGACCAAGATCTGATTAAAATCTTAAAAGGCCCCGACCCCCACAAAGATTATGATCTCCCTCCAATTATGGTTCCTAACACTGACCAGGCAACATAGAGTGTACACATGTGTGGAAATTACCGAAGCTTCTTGTCCAATTTTCTGATTACAAAACTCTAGCTGAAATTGATGCTGAACCTTTCTCAAATTGGAGGTGTCTCTATCTGGCTGGGCCCCTAAATCTGTGCCAAATCTGTGCCACTAGCAGTGGTGGAGGTCCACGGCCCCTGGCTTCACATGGGCATAGATTATCCCAAGTGAGATAAAACAGGAGTTGGACATGGGGGTAGGGCCAGAGATGTGCTCTGGGACTTTGCCCATTGTATTACAAGTCCACAGGGGATGAAAACCATTGGACACTCCAGGTAGAGCCAAGAAGTTGGTGCTCTGAGCAGGAATCAATAATGTGAGAAAGGCTGAGTTTCTGAGTTTCTGCAGGCCTGGCTCTCTTCGGGGACTCTGGATCTGGCTCCTCCGTTGAGTTTCTCCAGATCAGGGCGCTTCTCCAGGAGTCTCCAGACTCACCCTGCTCTTTCTTATGATAGCAGGGCCTGAGTTTATGGTAGGTTATGCTTTTCTCTATCCTCAGTGACCAAGTCCTTGGCAGGGTGGTTGGGCTGAACAACCATGAAGGTTACTTCCAGCTCCTGCTCCCTTCTCATTCTCAGAAACCTTTGCTTAACAAGCTGGTGTGTGGTAACCTTGTCTAAGAGTGTTTTCCAGGTAGGGAGGGGGCAGCCCAGGCCTGAGCCCTTCAGGCCATGTCCAACGTCAGCAAGGACAGCCTGGCATAGTGGGAAAAGCCCCATTTCTGGGAGCCAAAGGTCAGGTCACATCTTCTCTTTCTGCTTCCTCTGTCATGAAATAGAAACTTATCACACAGGGAAGCCCTGAGAATTAAATGACATGAGATAGAAGCATTTACTTGGAGACACAGCAAACCCGTACAAATGGGGAGACATTATCTTTCATTGCTGGGCAAGCTCCTTCAGGCTGGGACTATGTAGCACCAGGCAGAGAAAGTGCCCAATAAATGGAAGCTGGCTGGCTGGCTGGATGGATGGCTGGACTGACAGATGGATGGGAACAGGCAACCCAGGGAGGCGTGTCACATGCCACAGCAGCAGAGAGAGATTCTCTTCCAAGACGTGGCAAAAGTCAAACTTGTGCCAAACAAACACAACCAAAGCAAGAAGCAAAGGCCAGAAATACAGCCCCATGGGCTGCATCACCCCTGCAAGGAGGTCAAGTCAACTAGTGCGGCTCTCCCTGTCTCCTTGACCTCAAAAGTGAATGACTCAGAGAAAGTCAGCAACTTGAAGTCGGCTGGGCAAAACTCCTGGCCCTATCACTTCCGCTGACCATGGCCACCCTCCCTGCACCTGGGTCACACGTATACCCCCTTAGATGCCACTTTTTATATTTTTCCTGATTCCCCTCCTATCTGCTGGGCTTACCCCCCATTATCACAGCACATTGTACTATAACATTGTCTTTTGTTATTCTTTTTCCTTTTTTTTTTTTCTGAAAACAAGTTCTCTGTCACCCAGGCTATCATACCTCAAGGTAGCCTTGAATTCCTGGGCTCAAGGGATCCTCCTGATTCAGCCTCCTGAGTAGCTGGGACTACAGGTGCATGCCACCATCCTTTTTCTATTTTGTGTAGATACAAATCTCACTCTGTTGCTCAGGCTTGTCTTTAAACTCCTGGCCTTAAGCAATTCTCTCACTTCAGCCTCCCAAAGTGCAAGGATTATAGGCATGAGCCAAATCCCTTGACCTATTTTTTTTAATGTTATAAATTATTTAACATGTAAAGATGTAATGAATAATGCAATAAGGGCTTTGTCCACCACAAACAAAGCATTATCAGTAAATACGGTTTAAGCCCCTGGGTAACCCTCTCTATTTGCTGCCCCCCTCTATCCCCACCCTCAATTTAGTAAATGCCTTCTCATGCTTGTTTTTTATACTTTTACTGCTTATGGGTAATTGCTTCTTTATTTGTCCATCTGTTAGGGACAGAATGTTTGTGTCTCCCTAAAATTCATATGTTGAACCCCTAACCCCCAACACGGCTACATTTGGAGATAGGGCCTCTAAGGAAGTAATTAAGTTTAAATGAGGTCATAAGAGTGGGGTCCTGACCCAATAAGATTAGTGTTCTTTTGGGAAGAGACACCAGAGAGCTCCCTCTCTCTGTCCTCACAAGCACATCAAGGAAAGGCCATGTGAGGACATGGTGAAGATGGTGGCCCCATGTGAAGGGTGCCCTCACCAGAACCAATCCTGCCAGACCTTGATCTGGGACTTCAGCCTCCAGAACTGTGGGAAAATAAATTTCTGTTGTTTAAGCCACCCAGCCCATGGTAATTGGGTATGGCATCCTAAGTGGACTACTATACACATAATACTTCCCATAAGTGCATTGAGGCCAGATGGACCAGGCGTGTTCATCTTTGTATCTGTAGAGTCCAGCACCAGGCCTGGCAAATAAGTATTCATCAGATATTCACTGAATGACGGACTGAACTCACTGAAGAAGAGGTGCCCTGGGGGCTGTTCCTTAGGAGCAGAGCGTCCTCTGCTCTACCATGAAAAAGGTCCTGCCCAGGGCACTTCTGAGACCAGGACCTGAAGTCAGTGTCCAACAAAGAGAATTTAAAAGTTAGGAAGAAAGGCATTCTCAAGAATGGGGTAGAGGGAGTAGTAGCATCTTAGGAGAAGGTTGAAGTCACTTCATCAATCAAATGTTTATTAAGTATCTGCCAATTAGGTGTTTGGTGTTTAACAGCCTCCACTTCCAAAGGGGATCAGTCTTTGGAAGAGCAAAGACCAAGTGATCCAAAGATGTCCCAGACATAAAGAAGCACAATGATTTTTGACTTCTCTTATGGACATGTCCTCTGTTCAGGCACATCAGAGTGTTCATGGTGCTCCAGTAAGACAACATGAACTCAGAGTGCTCACCTTTGATTATAATGTGAACTGCACCCTCAGCACAACTTGAATTTGGTGCTGATCACTCTCATGACACCTGGGGCATCCTTTTTTTTTTGAGACAGAGTCTTACTATGTTGCCCTCAGTAGAGTGCCGGGACATCACAGCTCACAGCAACCTCAAACTCTTGGGCTTAAATAGTTCTCTTGCCTCAGCCTCCCAAGTAGCTGGGACTACAGGTGCCCACAACAACGCCATCCTATTTTGTTTTTGTTGTAGTTGTCATTGTTGTTCGGCAGGCCCCAGGCCAGGTTAGAACCTGCCATCCTCAGTGTACGTGGCCAGCGCCCTAGCCTCTGAGCTACAGGCTCATTTCTAGGATTCTTGATTTGGCTTTTAAGGCTCTTCAGAGCAAAAGAGGTAGCAATCTCAAGGAGATGGCTTTGAGTCTCCTTGCTAGGCTTGAAATAAATTCTCTTAACACATGGGATGGGAAAGAATCTTCTGAGATAGAGAGTATGGCCTATGAAACCCAAGCAAATTATTTAACTATACCAAATTACATTTTTAAAAATTGCTTTCTTTGCCAGGCACAGTGACTCACGGCTATAATCCCAGCACTCTGGGAGGCCGAGGCGGGCGGATTGCCTGAACTCAGGAGTTCGAGAACAGCCTGAGCCAGAGCGAGACCTCGTCTCTAAAAATAGCCAGGTGCTGTGGCAGACACCTGTAGTCCCAGCTATTTGGGAGGTAAAGGCAAGGGGATTGCATGAGCCTATGAGTTTGAAGTTGCTGTGAGCTATAATGCCATGGCACTCTATCAAGGGTGAGAAAATGAGACTCTGTCTCAAAAAAATAAATAAATGAATAACATAAAATAAACAAATAAAATTTGCTTTTAAAATCAGCAAAATTCAAGCTAATTCAAAACAAAGACTACTAAAAAACTATACAGTACAGGCCAGGCTCACACCTGTAATCCTAGTACTCTAGGAAACCAATATGGGAGGATTGTGTGGGGCCAGGAGTGTGGGACCAGACTAAGCAAGAGTGAGAACCCTGTCTCTACAGAAAAATAGAAAAATTAGCTGGGTGTGGTGTTGGGCACCTTCAGTCCCAGCTACTTGAGAGGCTGAGGCAGGAGGATCACTTGAACCCAGGAGTTGGAGGTTGCATGAGCTGTGACGGTGCCACTGTACTCTAGCCTGGGTTACAGAGCAAGACCCTGTCTCAAAAAACAAAAACTACACCAGACATTCTTGTTTTCAAGAAGCACAAAGTCTATTCTAGTATAGAAAATAGTTCACATGCCCTTGCTATATATGCCAATTTGGATATCCCTGACCTTAAGTGCTATGAGGGGCCTTAAAAAGAGAGAGGTCAATGTAGGAGGGGTCTGCCTGGGTATCGAGGGATGGGTAGGATTTGGAGAGTGACACTGGGTTCCTCCTATTCGGTCCCTGGCGCAGAAAGTGGTCTTGCAGTGTGTAATCACAAACTGCATGATGACAAGCAGGAGGGATGGCCACAATCAGTGCTGAGAATACTAGGGAGTTCCCATCCTCTCGCTCAGAGACCAGCTAAGAAACTGAAACTGAAGACTACCGGGACAAAGTGTGCCATGTCCACGCACCTACAGCTGGAGGGGTCAGCCAGGGGCAGCTGAGGAAATCAAAACCAGGAGCAGCCCCTTATCCCCTGACCCCATGGCACACCTGCCACAAAGCTCTCCTGTGCTGTCATGTTCTCTCGATCTGGGACCTTCTATGGACACCTATGCTATGACAAATCTTACCCTGAAAAAGGAGCCTGGGCTCAGGCAGGCCAACCCTACTGCCTTCCAGATGAGCATCCAAGAACCAGAGAGAGAAAGTGACTTGCATAAGGTCACCTACCCACTCACAGGAGAGATGGGACTGGAACACAGCACTTTCGGCTTAAGGCTCATTTTTTTAGAAACACCTAGCAACAGTTTCAAACTGAGGTTGCCCTGACCTTTCTTACTAACACACCTTACCAATATTAGCAGGTGTATCCATAAATTGCAGTTCATGTGCAATTTAAAATTTGAAACTGTTTTAAAATTGTGCACATGAATTTTATGGACACCCTGTATATGACCTCTTAGAGTTCCTTTCACCTAGTTCAAGAGCCCCTAAAACTGAGTGGGCTCCAAATGCCAATTATGACAGCAACTAAAACCTTTGGGCCAAAGGAGAGTTTGACAAGGGCTTCTCATGCCTCCATGTAGGGAATATGGAATAGTGGGAAATGGCTATGTCAAGAGCAGGGTACCATGAAAGTTCCCAGACTCGGGATGCTAAAGCTCAGGTACCTTCCAGGCAGTCTAATTACCTCACTTTATATTTGAGAAAACTGCAGCCCAGAGAGGGCAAGCAACTTACCCTAGATCACACAGGGATCTAATGAAGAGATGGGCTCATGAAACTAGACCCCAATTGAATGTTCTTCATAAGTTGGGAAGAAAAAAAAAAGCCATTCTACCTGCTTATCCATCTCCCTTCCAGCCCTACGCAATCTTGGATTTCTTCCCATTGTTTGAGGTACAATAGCATGTCATTCTTACTCTTGGCCATAACTGTAAATAAAAAGGGTATGATCTAACCTTAACTTTTTCTATACTTAAAGTCCTTGAGGGCAGGAATCCCCTTGTATCAGTGTCAAAGTTAACAAGAGCCACTCTGGGTATCCCAAATACAAAGAATTTAATACAGAGAACCAATTAGACAGGTGATGGAAGAGCCAAAGCCAAAGAAGCAATGTCAAGGCCACCAGAGATTAACAGTGGGAAATTACCACCACCCCTAGAGCCAGAAGGACACTGGGAGAGAGTGATGTAACCATAGCCCAGAAACTGGAACAGGAGCTAGAAACATGATGAGGGCTATTCATCAGGGACTGGTACCACACAGGTGGGAGCTGGATGATGGATTCTGGGATCAAAGACACCTAGCCACTGCTGGGATGCCACTGGAAGCAGAGAGAGGGAAGAAACCTACTGATTGAAATACTGTTCAAAAAGTACCCCAATAGAATAGCTAACCTAATATCAAACAAAGTCGACTTTAAGACAAAAATTGTTTATAAAGGCAAAGAAAGACATTTGATATTAATAAAAGGATCAATCCACCAGGAACACATAACAACTATACGTAAAAAGCAAACATTGAGAGAATTGAAAGGAGAAATAAGGGAAACACACAATTCAACAACAATATCAGAGACCTCACCACCCTACTTTCGATAATAAATACAATTAGTAGAGCAACAGGAAAGAGAAGATTTGAACTTAACTGTGAGCCAACTAAACCTGACAGATATGTATAGAACACTTCACCTCAAAATGACAGAATACACATTCTTCTCAGATGTACATGGAACATTCTCCAGAATTGATTATACGTTAGGATATAAAACAAGTCTCAAAACATTTAAAAGAATTGAGCACACTAAAACATACCAAAACTTATGAGATACAGCAAAACAGTGTTTATAGAGAAATTAGTAGCCATAAATGCTTATATTTTCAAAAAGAAGAAAGATACCAAATAACTTAACCTTTCACCTTAAGAAAAAGAATAGAGGCCAGCTGCAGTGGCTCACACCTATAATCCTAGCACTCTAGGAGGCCAAGGCAGGAGGATTGCTTGAGGTCAAGAGTTCAAGATCAGCCTGAGAAGAGTAAGATTCCACTAAAAATTAAAACCTAGCCAGGCACTGTGGTACACATCTATAGTCCCAGCTACTGGGGAGACTGAGGCAAAGTATCACTTGAGCCCAGGAATTTAATGTTGCTGTGAGCTATGATGACACCATTGCACTTCAGCTTAAATGACAGAACAATACTCAATCTCAAGAAAAGAAAGGGGAAAAAAGGATAGGAAAAGAAAGGAAAGAAAGGGCAAACTAAGCCCAGATCAAGCAGAAGGAAGGAAATATTAAAGATTAGAATGGAAATAAGTGAAATACAGAATTGGAAAAAATAGAGATCAACAAAACCAAAAAGTTGATACATCAAAATAAAATTGACATTTAACTAGACTTTCTCTAATATCAAAACCATACAGACATCACAAGGAAACTACTGACCAATATCCCTTATAAATAAATATCAAGATTCCTCTATAAAACATGAACACACCAAATCCAACATCATGTTTTAAAAGATTTTATACCATGATTCAGCCCAGGAATTCAAAGTAGGTTCAAGATATAAAAATCCGGCTCGGC